>VZTA01020196.1:0-71591 GCA_013398855.1 Mohoua ochrocephala
TGGGTCTCTGAAATACCCGCTTCCTCCGAAGTCATAATTGAATCCGATAAAACCCGGAATGTTTCTCCAGTGTGGTCCTAGTGCCAGTCAGTCGTGTATCAGGCACCTTAGTCCCCAGACAAGCATTTTCCTCATAATACTGTCAATACCATTAGGAAGCATGGTAATTTGTGCAGTAGTTACTTTTTCAGAAAGCAATCTATTGACTTATTTCACACTGCAATTATTGACAGAATCAGCTTGAACAAGTTAAAGTTTTTTCCCAGAGCTGGAATTAGAGTAAATATGCATCTCATCAGACTGCTCAGCCTTTTATAGCACATGTGCAACATAATAAGTGCCAGATTCAGAGCAATGAGAGTGGTCATTCAAATCCTGCACTGCAGAAGAAAAGATAAAAGGAATGAAAACCATCAACAGACTGATTTTGAGTTCTAAAGTTAGTATCTGAACATTGTCAGCTGTGGTGTAACCATCCCTTTTGGGCTGTTGAAGGTCCTTTGTTCCTGAGCCATTAGATGAGGAATGGACAATCTGGTCTTCTCAGAGGGCACCTGCTTTGGGCCTCTCAAGGCAGGCAGCAGGCACTCGGATGGCAGCACCTGATTAAGAGGGGTCATTGCTCACTTTGCACGTTAACGTACTGGTAAAGCTGTTCCCACAGCCAGAAACTTGGGTTCACATTCTTTGTTTAAGCAATTTGAAAGGCCCATATTCCTTCTCAGGTATCTCAAGGCATTGGTGAATTTAAAGGGCACTCTCAATTTTTGTAGCCCCAGCTAGGCTAAAGTGTGGAAAAGAAGCTAAAAAGAAGAGCATGCAGTGGAATCCATTTCCAGTAGCCTGGAAGTAGGCTACGAGGTCAGGGGCAAGGTTTGTAGCTTTCACTCACTGTTTCCTGGATTGTTTACACATTTTGCAAGTCTCTTTTTTTCTTCTTTTTCTGTTTTTTTTTTTTTTTTCCAAACAAAAAATTAAACAAGCCAGGAAATTCATGGTTAGAACCATTCAGCATGGTACTTTCCAACCGCATATTCACTAAAGTGGAACAAGAACATCAGAAAAGTTATGGAACTCTCCGTACCATGAGACACCTTTTTAGGAGGTAGAAAATATTTCTGGATTTAAGATTATTTTTTTGTCAGAACTTTAACAGAGAAAAATTACAGAATGGTAGTCACTTGGTTTTCCATAACAGGTGTGAACTCTGGTTTGGGTTTTTTTGCATTCTCATTGAGGGAGTGGTTTTTGTCTGCTTAAAAACCTGCAATTACCTCTCAAATGGCATCACCAATCAACATTTGGGGCTTCCATAGTTCAAAGGATTGAAGCTAAATGGTAGCAGTAAAATTACAAAAGACCATTTTTGACATTATGATAAGACCTCAATATGCACTCCATGTCAAAACAGTAACATACATATAAAATTATTATTTACCTTCAGTTAATTTAGTCTTCTTACAATATGAGGGCCATCTATCAGCAAACACATTCTGCACTACCTTAGCAATTCCATCTGAGGTTTAAATAAAGAACTTGTGTTTTGATACTCTTTTGATATTTGGATAACATTCTGAGTTTATATTAGAGATTTTTTAGTGAAGTGCCATCCTTGACTGTAAGCTGGCAGTTAAATTTATCTTTCCAGTAACAGCCTATACTGAACACAGATTTGTAGTTCAGTATAAACTAAAAGGTTGGAATTAGCATTATCTGTTGATAACGAAAAAATACATGTGCTGAAAAAAGATGCTTGAGTCAACATGATGAATGAGTAACGCGGTGAGGAGGGAGAGGCCTGAGCTGACCTGACCCATTGAAATGGACCAGCTCTCTTGTGTTTGTCTTTAAAATATAAGCCAAAATGAGCTATTTCCAGCCTCCCAGGCTAGTGTTTCATCAGACAACAGAAGGATACTGGCATAGCAACACTGCCTCCACAACAGATAGGACTTCTAAGTGCTGGACCAGACTGGGAAACACCCCTAGAGGAAATTTTCCTTCTCGCTATCTCTTTCCTGGATGTTTTTTTCTTTTCTGCACTCCTCCTTTCTACATCAGAAACTTCCACCAGTTTTCTAACATGAAATAAGCTGCGTGAACCCTCTCCAGCCTTCCTACAGTAAAGTGGACAACAGCGTGATTGAGTAAAACGCCTAGATTTGGAAAGTATCTTTAAAGAAATTTAAATCAAAATTAAAAACTTGGCAAAGTACTAGCCTTTGATCAGCCTGAAGAACCCTTCACCAAAAACAGGTAATGCCATTTTTCTATCCCTGCCTGGAAAAGGTTGCTGAAGTGCTCAGAAAAACAGAATTTCTCCTGTTTCAGGCCCCCGCTGTAAAGCTAGTTGCTTGAAATACTGTTAGATGATACAGCAAAAGGACCATACTGGTTTTTCTTTACTGTATTTTTTGCCTTTTCAGGACGAGCCATTAGAAAACATCCTACTTCTGTTTCTCTTTTCAAGGATTTCTCCTGTTGACAGGGACATTTACATGAGAATACAGAGCAGGCACTGACTGACACTCTGTTGAAGCTTATTAAACTATCAAATTATGTTAGGTTAGAATAAATGTCACTGGCATACAGGAACATAGCATGCTCACTAAAACTTCTGCATTATTAAGTTTGAATATTTACTGAAAAATAATTAAGGATAATATAACAGTCTGTTCAAAATTAGGGAGTTTGGTTTGGGCTTTTTGTGCAGAGAAAGGGAAACTACAATTTATTTAAACTACTGTAACAGGTGATACCTGATCAGTTTTGCCACATCTCACATTTCTAATGGAGACAGGTTTGAGAGTAAGCTGAAAAATGTATTCCAGTAATGAGGGAGTTATTTCCCATTCTGTGTTATTGCATTGTGTAAACAAATACACCTATGCATATGGACATTATGATGTGAGTTAAAAATAATGGATCAAATGCTAATAAAAATCTCAATTTTTTTAAACTACTTATAGTCAAGATGTAGCATGGCTGAATCTCAAAACCTGTTACAGGAATGATCTGCAAATCTCACAGCAACAACAATTCCTATTTCTGGCCAGGCTGAGAATGGTATGTAAAATTCAGAATGCAGTGAGAGAAAGAACTGTCCAATATTTTGCATAGATATAAAAGGATCTGGAACAATACAGATACAGCCTACTGACCACAAACCATTTGAACCAAATATAGTGGCTGAGACACTCTTGGAGGGTGAAGGCAAAGGTATTGGTAGTATTCTTTCCTTGGGAAAGAGGATGAAGTCACTCATCAAATGACATTTTAAAGTTGTTTCCATCTAAAAATGAAGAATTTTTTGAGAATGCAGGGATATAAACTTGGGACCAAACATTCATGAGCTGACGCAGAGCACTCTAATAACACAAAGAAGGAATGAGAGCTGCCTCTCTCATCGAATGACCCCCAGTCAATTCAGGGAACAGGTAGGTGTATCAGCAAGGGGATGTGATGCATAGACATGTGTGAAAAGTGCCACTTACTGTGAGAGACAGCATCAAACACAAAATGGCACAACCTTCTGGTGCTGTGGAAACTGGTAAAAACCAGATAAATGGCAGGTGTCAAATATGGAAATATAAAGTGGAGTACAGATATGAAGGGATAAAAAAGAACATTTAAAAAATAAAGGATAAAGGAACGTAAAGGTTATACAAGCCCATTTGAAGGAAGATTAAGACCGTTATTTAAACAGCAAAAGAGAACAAACAAATGATGTGGCACCTAATATTTTTCTGGCCTCTGCCTTCAGTAAAGGATTAATCAGTGCTGACCACAATTTTCTAACAGAAGGAAAAAAGAAAAGGAGAGAAACTTCTGGAGTTGTAAGATAAACTATGGGTATCCCTTTCACCAGGTGTGATGAAATTCCGCTTTAGTACTAAGAAATGGATGGAGGCAGTCCCTGCACCGTTAAGAGTTGTCTTGAAAACCCCATGAAAGACTGAAGAACTGGAGGACAATGGGGAGAATTGGAGGGGTGGAGGAAAATCCACAAACTGAATTTGGGTTTTTTGTGACATCCTTCATCCTTACTTCTCTTGTTCAGTTGTAAACATTGTAGATGCATATTACCTCTTCAACCTTTCTCTATAATTTTTTTATCAAAATTGCCTTTCCACCATAAATTGTTCTGGACGTTGTAAGCAGCAAGCTTTCACTCTGTATGGTTAAACATTCTAAGTCAAGAGAATTTCTGGAAAAAGTAGGGATTACAGGATCTTGCTGGTGGTTATGAGTTACCAGGCACATAATTTTCAGCTTTTTTTCATTTAGGAACTTATGGGAAATGTCGCATATTACGGAGATTTGATGTGCATGGTTTTTCATTTCTTTAGATTCTTACAAGAGCAGAATAAAAAAGTTTACCTGAAAAAAACACAATCTTCGTGCAATACAGACCATAAGAATAATATAGCATATCAATATTCCTGTAAGTGTTTTAACTCAAAATACTGAAACACTCATTAGCTGAAGCAACTAACATTGGTAGAATCATTCTCAATTTACCAACTGGGTTAACTCTGCTCCAAGTTAGAACAACACTGATGTATCCAACTGCACAGAGAAAATTATGGCACAGGTCAACAAGTCCAATCTTTAGATGATCTATTTTTCTTCAGAGGAGGGCAGACTTGTGAGATATTCATGCGAAAATTTCCAAGTACGGAAAACTCATATAATTTGAATCTGTGCTCTGATTCATAAAACTTTTGGACTGGGATTTCCAGTATAACATGCCACTTGAAGGAAGACAAAGGTTCATCATCCTAAGCATAGATATCCACAGTGAAGGAGAACATACATCAGTATCTCCCCTTGTATCTCATGGAGATAAATGCATGAAGCATCTGCTAAAAGACAGACAATATCTTTAGCCGAAACTGTAAAAATGGTACAGTCAATTCATGCTTTGGCTATCTAATACTGAACACATGGTCAGCTTTACCCTCAAATTTACAGTTCTCCTAACAGCTGGCTCTGATGCTTAGGCAGAGGAATGCTTGTTTAGTGTGCTGAAGCAATTATGACGACCAAATTAAAATATCAGTACTAGGAATAATACGCCTCTTACCTATTTTCTTCTTAAGGTAAGAGCAACTGCACTGGATTTTATCTAGGGAAAACACCCATTTTTGAATAAAAACTATGTGGAAGAAAGTAGAAGACATGAGATGTACTGTAAGGGGTGAAATACTATTGGTATTTGAGCAGCCTGGTGTAGTGGAAGGTGTTGGGAGGACATAGCAGGAGAGATTGGACGAGATAATCTTTATGGTTCCCTTCCAGCCCAAACCATGCTATGATTCTACAATTACATTTTATTCTGTGGTTTGGTCAGGGACATACTATAAGCAGCAGTTCTTGGGACTTTGAGAACTAAAGTAACGTTATTATTTAGATTGTGAGAACATAAGGTATTTAGTATTTCAACATTTCTGTTCTGCCCTAGTTGCCAGTGTATGTTTATTTTCAACCCTTGCCTGTATTTTGCTGCTCACACACCATTCCTAAGGATTCATTTCACATCTGCTCACAAAGCTCAAGTCCTGATCCACTTGCTGCTTAACTTTTCCATGTGGGTCTGTTTCCACAAAAGCCCCTGGCTTGGCAATTGCACAGGTCAAATCACAGCATTCTCAGGATACAGAAAATAAGGCAGCTCTCTCTCTATGCTGTGCGTTAAATAAACAAACAGTAATTTTATAGATATCTCTGTAATTTTACAGAACATCTTTTCTAGGTACCTGTTACATAATGGCCGGTTGTTTTTAATAAGCCCTTTATGCTGAAGATCATGTCATTATATTTGCACTTTGTCATTCCTGCTTGTATTTTTTCCTCAGACTTATGTAATAATGGGAATGCTGAGTTAAACATAAAGAAAAGTTCTAAATCATAATGGGAGGGTGTAGAGGGCAATAGTTCCTGCATTCAATATTAAGAGAAAGAAACAAAGGCAGAACTAGACAAGGCAGCTGGAGAGTCAAGGCAGGGCTAGAGAAGGACACTGAAAAGCCAAGCTGGAGAAAACTGCTTAGACTCAGGATCAGAACAGAAGTAAAGACCTGTGGAGATGAGGCAAGTGCAAAGCAGAGATCAAAGGCAGGAATAAAGAAAAGGCGATATCAGGAAGTTAAGGCCAAAGATGGAAGCAAGGAGGGAGGACATTTATACTGCAGTGGTCAGAGGAAAGTCTATGTACCGCTTTGCCTCAGAGCTTGTCCAAATCTCCTTCTCTGGGAGAGTCAACAGAAATACAAAAAGACAAGTGAAGAACTCACATTTCTTCTCCTCCCACCATGAAAGAAAACAGATTTCTTTGAATAATGGGGACAGAAAACCTGTCCAAATAAGAGAGCCAAACATCATTTATACTTACCAAGCAGGCTAAGAGTACCAGGGATTAAATAACAAATTAATTTTCTAGAAATGAATATACAAATGAAGGATGGGTCTGGAAGGGTCAAACAGACTTTATTCTAAACACCAAGATTTTTCATGACAGATTTATGGGAAGATCTGAGAAAAAGGTAGTAATTTTCCAGATCCAGAAGCATGGGCATACGGCAGTGAGCAACTCCCACCAGAAGAACTGAAACTTTGTCTTAGTCTCTGCTTAAAAATGGAGACCAGCAGATATCCAGTCCAGTGGAAGCCGTATCAGGCAGCAAGATATAACTAACAGTGAAAGCCATGACTTGGGGAGAGGAGGTAGAATTTCTACCAGAAGTGTTACTCATCTCTTCTATACAAATTCAGCAGAAAAATATTCAATCAACTTGATGATAAATTAATAAAGCATGATAAATGTTGCTTGAAACTTTGACTAACTTGTTTTACTTGTCCATTGACTTTTGGAGAATAATTAAAGGAAAATGATAGCTCCTTCCAAAATTTGGAGATGCACCAAGTCCTTTCTTTCAAGCCTAGCCAGTAGAGAAGAATATCAAGCAGCAACTATTGTATCCTGGTTTTGGCTTGTACATCATGCAGTGTCAGCCGCATACAGGTATGCCAATGACTCAGTTTGATTATTTTCAGCAAAAGATGTACAAGTATCTCCCAAAATTTACAACTAATCATAAAGTTTTTCAAGTTGACTACAAACACAAAAAAATATTTTCAGTAATTTTGTACATTGTACATTCTTGAAAAGAACAGTTTGGCGACAAAGACTCTTTTCTTTATTCCTTCTCCCTCTTTGAAATTGTGTGTGGTTCCTATTTTGACCAGTGAGGTATGAGTTCTTTTCTTCTTTGTTAGCAAGTTGTTAAAGAAGGTGGCAAAATTATCCATACTAGCAATTAGATGACTCAATGTTTATCTTTATCCAGTATTTGCAATAAGGTGATATGTGTTTTAGCTGGTTGTTGGGCGATGACATCATTACTGTCCCATTGCAGTTGCTATAGAAACACAACTGGGCTTTTTACAGGCCAGGCAACAGAAAAGCTGTAAAGATTCGCTTGTTTCTAGTTTTGATATATGACTCGTCAGCCAAAGTGTAAGACCTTATAATCTTGTACCTGATGGAGAACAGAAGTATCAAAGGTCGTCTATATCCTAAGAGTGGATTTAGTAAGGTCATTACTAAATGATCAGTTTTTCCTGCAGTTCAAGCCATGTTAAACAGATCATGATGCCAGCTAGGGAAGGACTTACTCTGAAGTGAACTGAGTACATCTGAGTATCCTCACACTGGCTTGTAATAGCAAGTCCAGGTCGTGGTATTTACATTTACATTTAGATGCTATCAGCTGCATGCATACTTTCCAATTCCTTGCAAAACCCCAAGCAAGAATTCAAGGCAAATAGACTCCTGTTTAAATCTCACATGAAAGTGAAAATACTTAAGAGATCTTTGTGGATTTGAGTCTGCACTAGACCCTGCATTTCTGTAAAACTCACATTGCATATTCTCTGGGGTTATACTGCCTAAGCACACCACATTTTCTGAGTGTGCAACATGTGGTATTTGCAGTTCAGGAGAGAAGACTCAGTAAAGATACTACAAGACCAGGGTTGACTCCTTCTAAAATACGTTCATAAATGAAATCACACTTTGTGTTTGCATGGTTTGGTGAAGAAATTTTCATCACAGTTGTGAAATAAGACAGTTGTACAGATTTCAGAATTTAGTTTTGACTTATGTAGGTTCAAAATTTAGAAACACAAAAGTTCTCTTTCAAGGAAAACAATCCTGTACAAAATTAATTGTGTGGTTTTTGGTTTGGTATTTCACAGGAAACAGTTATTTAAAGGTTGTTTTGGAAAGAGAAACTAAGACTCTATGCTTTCATAGAAGGTCTGAAAGCGTCATTTCACCACTGACAGTCTCAAAAAAATCTTTCAAAAACACTTCTATTAAAATCAGTGCAAACTATATTCCACACATTGCACAAGATGCTACACGATCTTAAAACAGATACACCAGTTACGATTCAGTCTCACAGCATGAAACCTTAATTTATGTGTGTACATGGAGGCATTTTTACTTACATGCCTATAAGTGAGTTAGGTGCCAAAGTTGCAATTACAAAGAAAATATAATCAAATGCAGGCAACAGAGACTAGATGGTGTCTGAGGTATCGTGTGTCTGTTTTAGGGGATTGGACTGGTTTAAAGGTTTTCTTGACTTGCTCTGCAGTAACTGTAGTGAGATCTCAGTCTTATAACACACTTAGACACCTAAACTGAGACACTTCACTTCAGATGTCTTAATTTGTAGATAAATCTCAACCATGTGTCTGAAAAGTAGAGTAGAATCATTACATATTAGAATAACATAATAAAGGGGGCAGTTGCAGAGGCAGTAGGAGCAAAGACAGGTGCTGTGTTTGGGTACTATTCCTCTCTTCCATAGTAATGCAGTCCATTTTCATCTGGAAAGCCAAAACTTGGCTTTGAGTACATGAAACTCCAGGCTCATATAGAAAAGTAGGTAAAAGGGTCTTAGTGTGGTCTCCTGCAAAGAAATGAACCTTATCTCAGGGGTAGATTTACTTGGCAAAATATCTAACTCAACTGTGCTATTAAAGAAATTTTTGTCATGCAGTAAATGAGCTATTGGAGAGACTTCCTGTCCTTGCACCCCTCTCTAACAGCACTGACCAGCTTAGTTCAACCTCAAGAATATTCATAGAAACATAGGATCATTGAACATGGTGAATTGGAAGGGACCCATCAGGATCATCGAGTCCAACTCCTGGCCCCGTACAGGACACCCCAAGAATCACATCATGTGCCCGAGAAAGCTGTCCAAATGCTTCTTGAACTCTCTCAGGCTTGGTGCTGTGACCGCTGCCCTGAGGAGCCTGTTCCAGTGCACAACAGCCCTCTCAGTTGAAAGCCTTTTCCTGAAATCCAGCCTAAACGTCCCCTGACAGCTTCATGCCATTTTCTTGGGTGCTGTCACTGATCACCAGAGCGAACAGACCAGTGCCTGCCACTCCACTTCCCCTCATGAGGAAGTTGCAGACTGCGATGAGGTCTCCCCTCAGTTTCCTCCAGGCTGAACAGACCAAGGGACCTCAGCCTCTCCTCATACGGCTTCACTTCCAGCCCTTCACCATCCTCGTGGCCCTCCTTTGGATGTTCCCCAATAGTTTAATATCTCTTATATGTTGTGGAACCCACAACCACCCACAGGATTTGAGGTGAGGCTGCCCCAGTGCAGAGCAGAGTGGGACAATCCCCTCCCTTGCCCGGCTGGTGATGCTGTGCCTGATGCCCCCCAGGACACGCTTGGCCCTCCTGGCTGCCAGGGCACTGCTGACTCTTGTTCAACTTGCCATTGACCAGGACCCTCAGGTCCCTTTCCATAGTGCTGCTCTCCAGAATCTCATTCCGTAGTCTGTACACACAACCCGGGTAGCTCCATCCCAGGTGCAGAACCAGGCACTTGCCCTTGTTAAATTTCTTGTACCTCCATAGCTTACTTCAGTTTAAAAAGGAACAACAGTAGGGGAAAAAAGCACAATGCATGTTAAACTTTACCATAACAATATTCAAATTCACTTTTTCTTAGAACAAAAATTAAACAGATTTTCCAAGTGCATTTTTCTTTTTTGAGGATGACACTGCTTTTTATCTGTGTTTTCATCTGACTCTTTTTATCAGAAATGGATCCAAAACCCACAGGAAACATTCATTAATTACAAACAACAACAAACAACAAACCTAGCACATCTGCACTATCTTTGCACTATTGCTCAGCAGTGTTGAAAGGCTCCATTTCCTTTTGTAGTACCAGGTTTAATCACTCCACTTTGAGAGTGAGCAAGCAGCATTACATTTTTTTTAACCATTGAGCTACTAGAAAGAGATTTATCAGTACTTTCAAACAAAAAATATATTGTTGTATGATTTGCATGCATGTGTACTGGTCCTTAATAAATTATTAACATTTAAGCCATTCTGCAAAGTGAATCAGGTAATTATTTCCCTTGTTAAGGAATATATACGAACTTTTATTCAAATAAAGTCAACTAACAATATCCTATATTCTATTGGTGATGTGTTCTTGCATTGGTGGACAATTACATGAATGTTTCCACTGAAGTCATCCTGCCAACTTCAGCAATGAAGTGTTCAGCTAGATGAGTAAGAGACAGACTGTGTAATTTAATTTTCCTTTCTTTTTTACATTAATACAAGTAAAAGCTGTTGGCTAATTGTCTAGCAAACTCTCCTATGATGAAAATTAACAATATAAGCAGTTTTAGTTAGACACCAAAAGTGATAAATTTTGCCAAATGAAAATATTTTTGGAAATCCTAAGCGACTACCAAAGAAGGATTTAGAGAAAATGCCAACTCGCGTGTAATTGCAGTGGTAGCATCGCTGTGCAACCATGCATTTACTATGGCATTTAAGCAATGCTATCTCCCAAAATGAATAGCACCGAATGGCTTAGCAGGACACAGTGAAAAATAATTCATTCTCCTTTAAAAAACCTTTTGCAAAACATATTTCCTCTCCAGTTTAATTAAAGCCATCTAAATCTCAGTCTTTCCTTTTTATTTGTTCACATTATTTATTTAATGCTGAAATCTTTTATTTATATGGGGTTGTGCAGGTAATTTATTTATAACAAAGGTTATTTAACTGGACTAGTAGTGAATTGTGCATGAGATCACCTGCATCCATAGAGAACTCGACTGAAGTGATTCAGACCCCATCAAAATGCAATCAGCCTTTGAGCTGTGGCCTTAGTCACAGCACTTAGATTTTCCCTTTTATGAAGGGTTAGAAGAAGGTCTCAGTGCAGAGGATGCCACCAGTTATACCATGTTCTCTAGATGTGTGTGTCCATTTGTTGTTTGCAAGGTAAGGATTTGTTAATTCTCATCAGTTACACTAAAAATTTTGTTAAGGGCAAAAGGAACACACCTTATATGCAAACCCAAGAATTTGTTGGAGCTTACTTAGTCTTAGCAACCTGATCCATTATTTTTAACCTAGTTGCAAAGATACTAAAATTTTATTACACACATAATATGGTATAAAATGCAGTATAATGTACTACATACATATAATTATATACAATTCAAATTACATATCTCCAAACTTTCATGGTTTTGATGTTTCGTTGACCTTCTTAAGGTCAAAAGCTTGGTGGGAGGCAGAGGAGGGAAATGAAGGGATGCAGGGGAGAGGAGGAAAGAAGGGGAGTCTGCAGGATGAAGAGAATTTTTCCAGGAGGATAGCAGCGTGGATTGCTATCATCCTCACTTAGAGTAATTTCAAGGTTTGATAACATGTTCTACACCCCTTGTTTTTTCTTCATTGTTCAGCAAGACCACAGAGCAAGTCAATTTGCTGAGTTTGTTTTGGTTTGTTTTTTTTTTTTTTTAACTGCTCTAGGTAAATCTGTCTCTGGTGTAACAAACTTGCAGAGGTTTCACTCCTTTGCTGGTCACTGGAGAGCTGCTTAACAGCCCAGAGTCTCCAGTATAAATCTATGCCTGTATTTTTAAGATCTGTGTCCCTGTGCCTTTACTTCTCCGTGATGCAGCTCGTTGTAGCCTTACAGGGAATTCATTGCACACACAATTGTCACTATTTATTGCGTACTAGTTGCAGAAAAAGCAATAATCATCACAACCACACGTTCATAGAGAGTTAAACAAACGCCAAAAAAAGTAGGTGATAGTCACCTGGTCATTAGATAAGTAGTGCTACAAGTTAAAACAAATCTCCAGGAAGGCCAAGATAGGGCCTAGGGGAAAATCTGTGGCCTATTACAAGCAAAAGTGTCCTCAAATTTACTGGGCTACAAGGTTACATATGTCATTTGAAGAGGCAAAAATAAACTTAGCTGGTGGTTTCTAGGACAGAAAAAAAATCAGTGACAGATTTCTACAGCAAAAGTGCATCTGGAATCTACCTCTGAACACCATATGCGAGATAAAGCTGACAGTAACATGCTTGAAGTTAAGTCTATTGTGGCTGAATTATGCATCCATGTAAGATCCAGGAAATTATGTAAGTCACCTACATACTGATATACACGAGGATGTATTTGTATGTCTAGTTGACTATATTGTACTTCAGAGTAGCAAGATGCACATGTGTAATATTTTCGAGCACGTCCCAGTCTTTCCCTAACCCTTTTGACCCATCTGCTCAGATGAAAAATCCAACAGACCAAATCCCAAAAGAAAAACCTAAAAAAAGATTTTGAACCCTGGCTTCAGAAGTCTCAAAGAAAACTTACTCTTCCAATCTTCTATTTGGTCCCACATAGTCAGACCAGTTAATTTCACTGCAGGATGCCACTTGAATGATACATAAGTTTTCATTGGGATGGTGCCATGTAGGGCCAGAAGTTGGACTCAGTCATCCTTGTGGGTCCCTCCCAACTCAGCTGACTGTGTGATTTTGTGATTCTGCAGTGTGACAGGCAAAATCTACAATTTTTCATGCAGAGCTTTTCTTATCTTGATTGCTACACATTGACACTGTCATGTGATTTCCTCCATATACGAGTACTTCCTTCCTGCTGTTTTAACTGCCTTCCATCTACATCCATATCTATTTTCATTGTTTACTTATAAAATTTTAAAACAAGCCCACACTGTGCTAGGACTGGGATTAAAATATTTATGGGCGTTGCATAGGTATCATGGGAATCAAAAAAGGAAGCTGTGATAAGTATATCCACCAGGTTGCTATGCAAAGAAGCATCTTTTCCTTTACGGACTGGATAACTGCAGGAGATTTAGGGAAGGTGCAATCCTTATAGAAAGGAAACCCACAGGTCATCAGGGAAGAATAACTCAAAATAAGTTTCAGGAAAGCTTTCTGTTTGAATGAAGGGGAGGTCGGGGTTTAAAAAAAAAAAAAAAGGAAGTGTCCACTGCAAAACCCCCAACTCATTATTATATCAAATTGTTCCTTACTTTATTCAAAATTGTTCCTTACTTTATTCATATCACATGAAATAATCAGTTTATTTTCACATGTGATATTGCCCTTCATAATACAAGATTTCACAAGAGTTTATCCTCTAAAAAGTGAATAGGAAGCCAAAATTGTTGAAAGGAAAAGTCCTTCACATCCAAGACAGACATGTCTAGCAGATTTCAGCTTCCAGCCAAACTGTTGGTATGGCAACAAAAGACATTCATAGTTCAAAGACAGAATTGATAGTGTGAGATATATTGTGTATTCATATTCAAAAATACATTTTGAGGCCTCTGTTATTTCATTAGTTTTAAAGGAAGATGCTCTTTGGTGTATACTTTCCGAGTCAAATAGATCTGATAAAATTCTTCCAAAAATTATTATAAATAATTACTACTCCCTCAAAAGCAGTAAGAAAAGACGTAGTTTTCTGATCAGTCCCACATAATTTAAGTTGCTCGTGTTTGTGAACAGAATTTATATATTGTTTTGCTTCTCTGTCTGACACAGTTTCTGAAATTTCACTGCGGGGGATTCTGACATTAAAGTAACAACATATCAGGTACAACAAAAACACTGATACCTTATAAGTGTAAATATATAATTTCAAGTATCAAACAAGAATGGTATAAACGAAAACCAGCCCTTACCTCAAAATAGTATCTGTTATAGCCTGACATGCAAAATCCTTTTTATATAATAAAGCAAGAGGCTCATCTAGATGTTCTGAGATAAATGATACATAGGGCAGTCATCTCCAGGCTCCATTTATCATCCAGCTTACTCATTCTGTCTTAAACATACTGAACAACAATATGTCAAAAATGTCATCAAGGCATCATTTAGGCCTCTGACATTGAAGAACATTGAGCATTTTATTGCTTATAGCTGTACCAAGAGCACATACTGACAGATGCTAGGAAGCTGGGTTCATTTGCACCATACAAAATTAAAAGGCACATCTCTGATGCATTCCACATGTTGATCTTAGCCCACAGCATCCATCAGTCCTGAGCAGAGGACATCCATCTGGGAACTATACTGTCCCATTTTTAATAATTTTCCAAAAGGCTGGTGCTACACGGGTCACTATCTTCTCTTGTTGATATATGAGAGCAGCTGGAAACATAAAATACCAAATACAACATCTGAGTTCTGCTGATAGAAGACATTTAAATCTGTTAGGTGCATCTATCATGGCCTTGTATGCTGGTAAAAAGAATCCCAAAATTGTCAGCTACACTCTTTACTGAAGCAACTGAACATCCGTGCACTGTTTTTTTTACTGGAAGCTGGTTTTACTTTTTACATTTGTATTATTAGTGCCATAAAAGGTAACCTCATGCTAATCACACATCACACTATGCCCTCTCCAGCTTGTATTTGTGCAATGTGAAGATATCTTCACAGATAAGTTACTAAAGCATATTAGACCAAACAGCCAATGTGAATTGGCTTCACAGGTTACTCTACTAATGGAAACACTCCAAGAAAACTGGCAAAAGATGTAGTTTGTGGTACTTGGCAAGATAACACAGTGTGTGAAGGCAATGCATCTTCAGAGAAAACAAACAAAACAACAGTCATTTCATCACTTTCAGAATTCATTAGCTCAAAGGAATCTAATTTCAATTCCTGTATAGGCTTAGTATAGCAGAATGTGTGCGTGCATGTATATGTTCCACCAGCTTTCTGGTAGATTCACTTGGCACTACACTCTGCAATTCAGCCAAAATCTTAACTAAAATTCTCTGATAAAAGACCTCTTTCTTTATTAAACCACGTTTTAATTTTATTATGCCATAGCATGTGGATACAATTTCTGAGCAGCCAACAAATCTCATTTGTTTTGGAAAAGGTCATATTTTTTATTTTGAACCAAATTTACTTTGGCCAAGGCTGTTACTGTATTTGACTTCACTTTGTATCAGTCCATATGCCCAGAAACCAATCTTTCAGAGGTCTTACTAAGGTCTTTACATACTAACTGTAAAAAACATAGAAATACCTAACTTTTTGTAAGAGTTAAAAGTGTTTTCAACAGTGTTTCCTTGTTTGAGTGCAAATACAATGCTGGAAAGCTGGAGGAATAGTAAACTCTATGTGCAATGCTAATTGTCTTATTTTAAAGAACAATATCACTTTTATCTTTTCTAACGTCCTCCTTACACCAGAACTCAGCATTTTTCATTTCGCTGTCATGAATTCTTTTCTAATGGATATTCAGCACAAAGTCATTTACAGCAATTTGTTTCAGTAACAAGTGAATTCCAGAAGGACCACAACTAACAAAGCACTGATTCACTGCCTAGGTGGTTTCTGCATTCCTACACAGGTCCCCAGTGAGCAACCACAGACCCTCAACTTGGCACTTCCTCTCTTTGACCTCAGACTCAGCAGGAGTCCCTCCGGTCCCATCCATGCTGACTGCCTGGCCAGGAAGCAGAAGAGGTAACTTTAGCTCTCCTGGAGCTAAAGAGCACTGCTTTGGGGTTTCCCCTCTGCTCCGATGTCAGTTGTGGTAAGACTGACACAAACTTTAATTCTGAAGAACTTTACTCGTCTGCCAAATCTATTTGAAATTGGCCAAGAGTCTTAACACATATTCTTTTTTATATTTTTTCTTTTCCGTAGAGGCTAGGGTAAGGGAAAGTGAATTTTGACCAGATTCATTCCTTTTCATATTCATTTTCAGAATTAAAATTTTAATAACGAAGAATTCAGATGTTCAGCTCTTCCAGATTTAGCCTTGCCAGTAGAAAGTGTGGTTGTTCATAAAGTAAGAGTTATACTACATTATTAAAGAGTGCACTCAGAAGTTTTCTCTTTCCCTTCCCCCCTCTTTTATTTTTTTTCCCTTGTGAAAGGGAACTGTGTGTTAAATTTAAAAGCATTCCAGCAAGACTGTGAAATAAGAACTTCAGCAAGCTTAGAAATGCAATCATTCTTGCTAATGAAATGTCCCAGATTCTTAAGCTTCCCTAGGCACAGCCAACTCCTATTAATATTATTATTAGTAGTAATATTTAAAGACAATTGGATGATAGACATCTTTTCTTTTGGCATCTCTCATCATTATCCAGAACTGTAGCCTTTATTAAATTTTTTTTACGTGGTATTTCTTATTACTGACTGATGGTACATTTCTTGCCAATACCAGATACTTCAATTCAGAACCAAGTCGTATATCTATACTTTTTTCTTCAAATCCACACTTTTTTCATTTGATGAGAGGGAGTTTTTAATTAAAAGAAACAAACAATCAAACCCATATAATGGCTGAAAAACACTTAAATGTTTATGTTAAAGACAGTCATCTCAGTGCTTTCAAATAATTTCTTTTTTAAAAAAATCGATATCCATAAGAACTGGATAGTTTATAGAACAGATAATGAGATGTGAAGACTTCTATCAGTATTTAGGTCCAGCCATACAACTGAAAATAAAGAATTACTGAGATCACCATACCAACGAGTGTCTGTTATTGACTGTTTACTGATGAGAATCCAGTTTCTCATGCAAAAAAACCAGTCCCACTGGAACACAAATGGAGCTGACATATCGTTTGGTATCACTATTCAGGAGTCAAAGACAATTGTCCTCTTTCATTTGGAGCATTATATTTTTGGGTGTTGCACTAGATCTGTTCAGCCCGTAAAGGATGTAGATTTCTGCTGTTTTCCCTCTAGTATGTTATATAAAAATTAACTTCCCTTTTTTTCCTAAAAATAATTTTAAAAATTAGTAATATATTCCAGTTAGATGGTACACATTTTTCCCTTGTGATCTCCCTTATATAACCATAGTGCCATTTGACTTCCAGCATATTTTTACCTCAGGACAGCTGAGGGAAATATACTGTCACATCAGTATTCCTAGATAACACCTGCATACCCAGATCTTCTAAACTATAAAACAACAGCAAAGCATCAACACATTAATTCTCAAAACTGTCCTGCAGAGAAACAAGACAAGAAAGCATGACAATGTCCATTTCACAGACTATATAAGACCAGGCATTTGCAGGGGTCGTCTGTTCAGAGCAACAAAGTAGAAATAATAGTGATAAACCAGCATTTCCTTGCTATCAAGCTTTAGATAAAGATTACAATTTCCCTTCTTTAAGCATAAAACAACAAATGCTCCCCCGTTTGCACTCAGAAAAATTAGTCAAAGAGAAGTAGCAGTACAATCCTTACAACTCTGAGTTAAAAATAGACCAATAATGTAGCCCGTGGCTTGATACAACTAGAGTCATTGAACCTTATTGCTTCAAAGCATAATGGAAAAAACAAAGAACAGGTATATGTGCTGATGGGAATAAGAATGAAATACAGTACTTGTTTCTGTTCTCTTAGTAACTCTCTTAGTAACTCCTACTTAAGATTTTTGGTGACCAATCTTAATTGACTCTAAATCTTCCAAAAATCAGCTGTATTAGAAATGTCAAGCAGTGATTCAAAAACATTCAGTACTTATTCAGCGCAAACTCAAACACAAAATTCAGGATTCAGACAGTTTGTCTCAGTTCTCAGTCTGATCAGAAGTAATAGAAATCATGGTTGCCACACACTTTTAACCTTTTAAGTACAAGCCACAGAGTGTGAACATAACCCAAAAAACAATCTCTAAAGAATATGCATCCTGACACATTAAAAGGTCCAAAAAAAAGTCACTTGGCTGCATGTGTTGCCCACTACCTAAGTGCTCTACCCTGCCATAAACAAAACACTTGCCAGACTGCAAGGCATAAACATACTTCCTTTATGAATCTAACATGCATTTAGCCAGGCCTGGTCATTGCAGTAGCTGTTCCTGAAATTTGGTCAGCAAAGCATGGTAAATAGCCATTACTTCACCATAACCTACTATGATAAGTCAGTGTCTGTATCTCCAGCACAGCATTGCAGTCCCTCCCGCACCACATACACTGAGACACCAAACAGATTCTCTGGGCTCAGCAAGACTTGCATCAGGTCCTGCTTCTACCTGATGGTCTGGTGAAAAGGGAAGGGTAGGGAACAACTGATGCAGAATAATTGCAACTGCAAAAGAAACCAATAGTTATGTAAACCTCAATGCTTGTGACTCTGACAGGCTCACTCTGTTATTAGAACATGTTCATTAGCATATGCTCTCTGATTTTCTCTCTGCTCCTCTTCTCGGCACATAGGGAAAAGAACATGAAAATAAGTGTTAATTCACCTTATAAATTAACATGTACCCAATGGGAGAGGTATTGTTTGAATATTTTTGGGTTGAGTAGCCTCATAATACATAAACCTAAGCTAGCCTCATGGCTATAGTAAATAATCAACCAACAGGAATCTTGTATCAAATATCAATTGTAATGTGTTGATGAACAGGGTTTTTCATCTTGATACAGCTGTGGAACATGTCAGTTGGTAATCAAGAAACTGCTTACCAAGATTTTCTTACTTGCATTGAATTCTAACAAAGACAAGAGGTGTCTGATGAGAGATCAAGAAGGAAGAAGACGGAAGAAAGGAAATTTAGTAGATAAGAAGTCCTGAGCTAAGAACACAGAGAAAAAAACCTGTCCCTAGGGATGTTGAGCAGTTCAGAAAGCTCTCCTACACCACTGAAATCCAGACTAGTGTGACCTAATGTGACACTGATTAAATGGAAAAAGAAGGAAGAAGTAGTGCTGGCTTCCCTTCTCAAGGTAGAAGAGAATTATTCACAAGTATTTGTAAGCCAGCCATATGTGCCCACCAAATATATCTTTTGGCTCTAGCAGTGCAAAAAGGACTGCACATTTTGTCCTGCAGAGAAATTCGAAACAGGGACAGGAGACCTCGCCTGTGAGATGAGGGACCTGGAAAGGCTCTACCTGGCACCTCAGCCTCTGATACTTAAAATGGCATCAGCAGATTTAATGCAGGTGGCAGCCTGGAATATACAATTGACCATTGAGAGAATTTTTCTATTTAAAAAAAGGAAAACAAAAGCAAATATTCAGGGTTCTACATATCTTAAATGGCAAAATTTGTAACATTGAAGGACCGTTCAGAAATAAGTGGTGTTAACTACAGAGAGATGATGACACTGATAGCATGGTGTCTTTGTTGTAAATATCACCCTTTGTTCCTCAAAATACAGAGGTGCTATTTACGTGTTAGTTGCAGCCAAGGTTCCATTTCTCTCATAGGTCAGAGCAGGAGATTACTTAATTACATGCTTCTATGAAAGAAAATCACTGATTCACATCTCTGTTTTAAAATTTATCCCCCTTTCATCCAGTTGTATCAATTGCATTATGTATGCGTGGTCTGAGCGCTGGTGTAAATGAAAAGTACATAATCTAATTTTGCAATAAGACAATAGATTCAGGAAATTAGTCTTATTTGAACTTGAAAAGTTAGGACACTGTTCTGCTTAATTTGCAATGTGTATTTATACCAAAGTGATTGTGGATGTAAAGCCAAATGGCTATTCTATTATCACAAATATGATACAGTCTTTAACTTCAATATAGATAAAAACCCAGTCATAAATCTAGATCCTGTTTTCTCACTAAAATAGCCCAAAAATTCCTTCTGACATTCATTCCCTTTGAGAAACTCTAAATATTAATTTTTATAAGTGAGTATAAAACACCTAACACTTAAAAATACAAAATTTTTAACTGAAGAATAGTTCAATACACTTCATCAGTGACAGGTTCTGTCTCTACAGGCTGAAAAGCCTCAGGAGAAATTAAGTTTTCAACATAAGAGAAATCTGATGTTTTGTGCCACTTAACAGAAACCACAAACCAAAAAGGAGCCCAGATATATCAAAGCAGTTGACCAAGGACCCAGAGACAGACCGAGCTCCCAAGAGATTCCCCCTCTTGAGGTTCTGTGAAAACAAGAGAGCCTCCAGCACTGCTGGCCCTAGCTATGAACCACAGCTCTCTGAATCACCACCCTGAGATCAAGTAGTCCCCACCTCAACAGCACCAAAAAAAGACTGGAGACAACTTCAGGCCTTTCTCTCCCTAAAAAGGGAAACCATGAAGACTCTTCAAGTTCTTAGTTGAAGAGCCTCATCTTCAACTAGTTTTTCAGGAACTGTCAAGTACAGCTCCAAGTCCCAGAGACTCTAGTCCCATCTCACAACTCAGTGGAAAGTTACCCAGAACAAAAATGCCTCAACATAACGAATATACCATCTTCTTATGGATGAGGAAAGAGTTTGGATGCTACTTCTAACAAAGAAATGCATGTAAATTATACAAGCATGTATTTTCCAAACGTAAACTTATATTGTGAAGGTCCATGAAAATCTAGACATTAGGAAGTATACGACTCGAGAAATGGCAAGGAAGCGCCTACTAAATGGCCCTTTCTCACTTCTGAATGTTTGGTTGGTTATTCTATTGACACATTCATCTGCTGGTTAACAAATGTTTTGGTGTACAGACATGCCTTTGTCCTGTCAAAACATCATGAGCTTTATTGGCTACCAGATATGCTCCAGAAATTACAAGAGAAACTGTGGTGGTTCGATTAAAGGTTAGTTCTTAGAGCATGAGATTAAAAGAAAAAAAATTTAAAGAAAACATCAAATACAGCATAGAGTGAGTAAATAAATAACAAGAAGATACAACAGACTCTTACAAGAAGGAAATCACGTATGTCAGCTGTATGAAATACGTGGTTATACAGACAATATAAGATAAAGATTAGACCAAGAACATATTCTGTCTTGAAAATCACAAATAGATGGCCTATTTATTAGAAAGAACTGTTATCTCAATTACACTGAATTCAGAAACAAAATTACAAATAAAATCTTACTGCACCCCAGACAAGGGCCAAGGCACAAATGCAGGTAACAAAAGCACAAAGAATGCTGGTTTTCAGTGTCTTCAACATTTTATCACTGCTATAAAATTATGTCACTCTCCTCCATGACATCTAATACCATTTTATTTTATACAATGCTTATAAATACATCTATTGGCTTTTTAATCAAGTTGCTTTTCTGACTTACATGACTGCAAGTCTCAGCTTGTTTCTGAATCTTCTTCCCTTCTGTGTTGTAGTCATTTTAATTAGCATGATCGGAGTCAAGCTACAGATATATTGACTATAACTTTGCTCGTTCTTTGCTACCCTACTAAATGTCATTCTGTGTCACTTCTTAAGCTGTAATAGAATCTTACTGCTTACATTTTATACTAGTAAATAGCTATTTAGCAGTCCAGAATAAAATGTCAAATTATAAGTGCATAGTGTTGGAATAATAATTTAAGACCAGAGCCTAATTCATGTTTGCTGCCTTTTTAAAGCAAATCTATGCAGAACAAAACGTTGTCCCTGCCCTTGCCCATACAACCTCAGTAGGAAATGCAAGGACAAAAGTGGGAAGCCTACGTGGGAGGAACCACCTCATATCCCAGAGGACCAAAGTGATCTAAGATAAAAAAAAATCCTACACCAAAAGGTGACCTACAGCTCTCATTTACTTTAACAGGGACCTCTCTATTCACCAGGGGTAACAGAAATGAGGTTCCTGTCTCTTTACTGACAAAATTCCCTCCTTTCTCAGCAACAGAAGGGATGGTGCCAGCACAGGATCATTTTCTGTCCTGAAAGGCAGAAGTGTTTCACAAAAAAAAAGTTTGTTTCTTTCTGTATGCATGCTTCCTAACCTCCTTACCTGATGCTGGAATTCCTCTTGCATGACTTTGCACATATCTTATCCCTGTAGCCAATGGAGTAAGGGAGCAGGGAGACAGGGGGATGGACAGACGGAGAGGTGCCTTTAGAGGTCAACTTAGCCATGTGTAGACAGCTCAGCGTGACTGCTCTCCTTGCTGTGGTACTGCAGGAAGATCCTGACCTTTAAAAGGAGGACTGTGAAGCTGGGCACCCCCCCCTTTGGGTCTCTCCTCCTTTTGCTGATAGAACATAGCACACATCGTGGAGCTTCTCTGTTGCAGTGCATGTTTGCAGCTATTTTCTAGGGAGCTGTTTAGGAGTGTTCTTTCTGTGTTCTCATGCATATATTTTTATGAGTATTGCCAAGAGAAGCCAGCAGCTAAGCTGCATACCTTATACTCTATCTCCTAAGGCCAGTCTCAGGCAGAAGCTTTGTATTTTCACAGCACTGCTTCCTGCTATTACGGAACACTCCCTTTTGGCATTTTGGCCAAAGACATCTTCTAAATAGCTTTGCCAAAGATCTACACTTTCCTTAAGGATAAAAGGAAAGCTGATGTTACATAAGGATTTTGAAGTCAAGCCATTCTATGGGGAGCCAAAAAACCAGATGATGGTTATCAGGAACAGGGTATTCCATGATGCTGAGAAGGCCTGTAGCACTGGCCCATGCTCCTAAGGACTTGAGTCTACACAACTTACATTGCATTTGTGTAGGTCACAGAGAAAAAAAAAGGAGGCTTGTATTATTATCATTATCCATAAGAACAGGAGAACAGGATAGAGTCTCAGACTCATGAAAACAATGGTAGATTTTGTTTTGTGGAGTCACTATCAGCTGGGATTTCAAAAGCATTAATAAAAACTAAAAAATGGATGAATAATACATCTGCTAGAAACTACACTTGTGGGGAGATCAAAATTATTCACCAATTTGGAAACGATGGAGGGTTAAATGTTATGACAATTTATTTTGACATTTTCTAGAAGAAATAGTTTCAACATTTTCAAAATAGGAGCACTCTGACTTTCTATCTCGAAATAGCATGTTTGTTTTGAAATTGACACAAGATTGCTCTGGATTTAACAAAAGTGTTTGAGTTGGCAAAGAATAAAATTCTTCTTCCTGCTGAGAAAAGAAAATAAAATATTAAAGTCATTAAAAGTTGTTTCAGGTTGTTAGAAACATTGCCTCCGGAATGTTTAGTTCAGCCACTAAACTTTCAAAAAGATGATAAAATGGATCATTTGTACAGATCTTTGAAAAAACAGCAGGGAGAAAAGCAACTGGAGATGCATACCTTTCAAACACCAAGGTCTTGAGGTTTGTTTTTCCTTGGCTACCCCCCACTGCAGCATAAATTGACTTCCTATGTTATAAACCCAAGAAAACAGATACATATCATTTGGAGCACTGTACATCTGTTTCTCTGTCTCTACATCTGCCCCTATCATTTAGCTCTCCATACACTCCATAAGGATCAGTACACCTGACTCCTTCGAGAGGGATGCAAATCACTCCCTACCTCAAGGGGGGACTTCAGTTACACAGCAGGGCTCCTTCTGCTTCTCAGTCTGAAAATTTCTGGCAGTTTCATTTAAATGGCTCCCAGAGCTTTATATTAAGTTACATACAACATGTAATAACACAGCCAATACAACAGTTGATGTCTTATTTTCACGTCAAATTCAATTTGTGCTTGCAGTGTCTCCACTATTTCAGCTTTCACTGTGTTGCAGATTTAGGCATTAACAATGGATGAAGTTTATTTTGGAGGCTGCCAGGAGCAGAGAGCTGGAGAATTTGGATAGGTAAGGAGCAGGTATATGAAGGTCTGTTTGTCCAGGGACTCAAACTGATTTGAGGTTAACAGGAAAAGTAAATTTTAATCTGGTGAAACACCTGTCAATGAAACAGCCATGTTCTTCAGTGGAAACTGCAATCTCAAAATCAACAATTATAAGGAACTCTGAAGATTACAAGGGGCTCACAAATCGAGTTTTCTCTAATCCAAAGACTCTGGCTTAAGGAAAGCTTCGATTTTTAAAAGGTGAAGAACTAGATTTGGTACTACAACTTTCATTGCCTCATGCCAGGGAAAGGAGGAGTATGAGTTTAGGTGGGTCTCCATCGCCTTGCAGACTCTGTTTCTGGAGCTTTGTCAGAGAAACTGAAGCTTTTATCAGTGTGCCTATACAGTCTGAAAGAACCACAGCACTTTAATAAACACTTTCTTCTCCAGGGTCCCAGTCACCCTGTTTCCATGGTTATCAGGACCTGTGGCACAGCTGCTCATGCTGAACACCTCCACTTAAGCAGTGGGGCCATGACCCTCATGCAACAACAAAATAACATTTTTGTAAGTACATATAAATTATCTCCCTCTTCTGCTTGGTGTTTGGTCTTTCTTATACATTCCTTCCTAAAATATTTTTATTCCGTTTTAAATAGTGTTTCTTATTGCATGAGTTGCAGTAGTGATCAGCAAACTCAGTTATGAACCAAGGTTACCCTTCTTTGTATGACACTTCACAGACCTAAAATACTGTCCCTTCCCCAAAGCATTTGTGCCATGCAGAACCTTAAAATCAATGCATTTAGTTAGAAAATGACATGAGGACAAACATGATGCTATGTCTAACGAAAATGAATCCAGGTAGATTCGTATTCCCCGTTCCATTAGAAAGACTTAATTCAATTAAAAGCCAGCAAATGTAAAGTACAAAGAAGACATTCTCTTATATTCAGACTAATGTTGGGAACTCACAGACACCACTTAGTTTTTCTCGAAGTAAATAGCTTAGGAAGCTCTAAACAAGCACAACATATAGAATTTCTATACCAAGCATGAAAATTACAAGGAATGTCAATCACCTGGCCTGAAAACAAAACAGCCAGACAGCATTCTAGGAGATACATTGCTTCAAGGAGGAGAAAAAAGAAGTGGAAGTAAAAGATCTTTGTTTGAATCACAGGCACTGGATGCTCACCACTGACAAACATGATCTTAGAACATATGGCTATTTCTCTTTTTTATAGGTAAGCACTTCATACCAGAAAGATATTCTTATTTCACACTTGCTTTAAGAGCACTGTTGTCCAGAGTGTCACTCATGATTCACGGCAACATGAAAGCAGAATTCTGCCCTTGATATTTTACTGGAGAGGTTCAGTTCAAAAAAAACCATTCTTGTATGGAAGCCTGATGGGCTAGCAGTCCACCAGTCTTTCAGTCTGGAGTCACAATTCTGCTTTTTCATGTGTCATAACATATCTTGGTCTAGATCAGAAAAAATAATCATTACCTGTAACCAAAACTCTATCACTCTCCATCTGTGTCTTACCTACAGACTCTTGTAACTCATCCTCTCCCACTTCCATATTCTATTTGCCTTCCCATATGGATGTTTTTCTTTTTCACATTTTAGCACCACCTCTTCTCCTTTCTTAGCCTTTTATCTTTCCTCCTTCTTAATTCTGCCTACATCTCTCTACAACTGCAATTGTTACCCTGCTGGAATAGCTGGTTGTGCAATTACTTGAGTTAAGTCTCACCATCTAAGTTGTTTTCCCATAAACATAATGGCAAACAGATAAAAGAAATCAGTCATACTTGGACATAGACCTCTCGAGAAACATTGTGCTCTAGCATCCCCTACTTTTATTAAACTTAGAGACAGTGGAGAGTGTCTTGTAGATGCTTCAAACTCCCTATTGCTATTCAAAGTTCTTTTAACCTACACTGTAATCACTCTGCTGGGACAAATTCCTTTGAGATGCATGCAGATTAACACCTCTAGTTTTGTACTCTAGGTGTTCCACTGGAAATCAGTCTGGGCACCGGCCTTAGCAGTGGTACTTTCTATAGACTTTGGATTCAGTTTGTTTGCTTACATTATGCTACGTCTCAGTGAGTCCTCTCATGTACTCAGTTTGCAAATCCGAAGGTGTTCAACTGTCAACCTCTGAAGTCAGAACACTGGCCTAGTTTTTCTCCCTTATACTATTGCCTCTCCTCAGAACTTAGTTTTAAAATACTGGGGATAGCATATGAGACCAGATTCGAGTCAATTACCTTTACAGTATTTCAGGTCTGTAAAGGCAACTGTGGTTAATGTGATAAAAAATACTCTTTTTTTTTTTTTTTTTAAGGGCAACAATAATGCAAAGTCCCATCAAGAACAGTTGAAAACAACAAAAGGACCAGTCTTACACAGCTGCATAGCTACTTTTGAGCGGGAGGGCCTCTTTTCTTTGACTGCTTGTTGCACATCCACAAACAAAAAGAGAATACATCATTCCTAAATTGGTAGGTTTATTTAATTATGGCTTTAGGTGTAGGGTGTTCATCTGTCTAACACAAAAGAAGCAAAGGAATGACGCAGAAGAGTCATGAAATTAACCTGTTCCTCAAGCATCTCCTTTATATGAGTAAGATTTTCAACAGCAAGTTTTGCTTATCTCCATTTCTGATTAAGGAAATGCTAAAACTCTTCATGACTTAACAGAAAGGAAATTATACCTGCACTGCAGACTTTTTACTACAAAAAATAGCAGGTGCTGAAGAGTTCAAGAAAGTCCAGACTCAGGTAAATGGGGCAGAAAGACCAAGGTAGGATGGATTAAGATGCAAGGAACAAAATGCAGTATGCAAGGAACTGAAGAATGCGAGTAACATAACAATAAAGAAGCAGCTAAAAGTATATATTCACAGATATACTGGAGGAAGAGTAGAGAAAAGGTATAGATTATAAATGGCAACTTGCAATGATTCAACCTGCTGTGAGAAATAAGCAGAAACCATAACCGGAGTCACATTCACACTCTTATTTCTGCATATAGAATTGCTTAAATCTGACTTATTATGCAGCTTTCCTGATCCTCATGTTGACATGCAAGAGATGATTTTAAGCCTCTTCTTAGAAATGAAACCAAAGAATTCAGTTTTAGTCTGCAAAGCAGAAAAAATTAACTCACTCCATTTCTATTAAGCTAAACAACAGTAGTATATTTTTCTTTCTAGCTCTGACTTGCATTGCATCCTTCCAGTATAACCTCAAAGAGGGCCAGGAGGAAAAAAACCTTAAAACTGACTCCCCACAGAATGAATAAATACAGCCAAATCACCAGCATGGAAAATAACTGTATGAGCCCTAGGTATCAAAGCTTACCCACAAATAGCTCATAGTGAATAATGCATATGGTTTAAAGTCAGTTAAAATAAGTGCCAGGTCACTTATCAGGCAGCAGTGAATTTGCAAGGCTTTGAAACAAAATTCTTCTTTTGATTCTCCCTTTCTGAGAGGGAGATACAAATAACTGAACTAAGGTGCAGGTAAGTAATGACTGGAGTGAAATGTGGTCGAGAGCTTGCCAGTTCCCCAGTCTTTTAGTCCTGCACCAGAACAGACTGGTGGTGCTGAAGAGGCAATAGTGAAACATGAAAGAGCCAGCTTTGACTTTGTGAAACAAGTTCCTGACATCATTGGGTCCTAAAGCACTACTATGCCTCAGACATTAAAAGGATCTCTCTTGGCTGAAAAATTCAGCAGAAAACCAACAGACTAAAAATCTACCAACATGGGCCAAATGCCTTTAGTCCGGTTTAATTTCTGCTTTTGAGACACTATGTATTTGGCTGCCAGATTACAGCATTTGCATGACCTAAAATTTCCACAGTGCAAGTTCATACAGATGCTTCAGGGCTAGCCTGCCTTCAGATGAATTCAGCTCCTCAGACTGCTGAAAGTTGTGCACATTTTCCAGCCTTGGAAATGTACCAGGGTTCTCCAGCAAAGGCCATTAGGCTGAGGGCATTTACAAAAGGAAAGAAAAAAAATTAATGCAAATCAGGCAGTATCTGAAAATGTATGGCCTTTCTCCACAGCGTCCTACCCTGCTCTTTATTTTACCCTCTCTGCTCTATGAGCCAAAGGTTTAAACAAGCACTAAGTTTCTGCGCTGAAAGCGCAGCCAACCGATTATTCACAGGAGCTCTAAAGCTTTTCATTCCCTCCTTTCCAGGATGCAGTAGAAAGGTTCTTAAATTATTTTCCCCTTGATGTGCTTGTCCCTGTCAAAATAAGTGTTGTTTGTATGGGCACAGCTCAGGCAATTACATTAACTTCAGTCAATAACTTAACCCTATCGTCAATGTTTTTCTAGCGATCCAAAGACCGGAGCTGTTACTAACAGTTGATGATATGTATTTCAATACTGCAAAAGGAAAATCTGGTTTTATACCAAGATGTGGCAGGAAACATGAAAATAATTATTCTTAAATAATAATGAATAATAATTATTATTATTCCAGGAAAGATTAATCTTCAATTTCTGGTTTTTCTCTTTAAAAAAAAAGTGATTGATTTGCTGCTTAGAATTAAGAAAATAAACGTGACAAGAAATGAGAGAGTTTTATATTTTGAGGGAGGGTTTTGTTCATGTTTCTACCAGAACATCTTTAAGTTTCATTTCTATTTGAGCACTAAAAGGAACCAGAAGTAAACTGTAGAAATTTGAAAGGTCACAGTATTAGGGTCTTATTGTAACTGTTGTGAGAAAAACATAAGCATTGCCTTGGTTCTTAACCATTTATTAAGAATCCCAGCCTCACAGAGACGTGCCTGAAGAAAGTCTGGCCCTACATAAATTATGCAAAACCCCTTGAAATAACATCATTCAATATGATTCATTCACATAAAAGTACAGCATCACCTTCCAGGTGAGCAGCAGCTATCCAGCTCCTGGTTTCTACAGGGGCATGATAAAACACATACGGCCTAATAAATAATCCATTAACAACACACAGTACTACTCAATAACTCAGTTATCTAACATCCATATTAGTTCATTCACAACAAGCAGATCTCAAACTTTTGCACATTTTCAGAGTTGGAAAACTTTGTAAAAAACTTACAGGTAAACTATTTCTGTGCAGATTGATCCTTCCTTGCATTCACATGGACATTACCAGCTTAGGTAACTCTTCCTGCAGAACCCATGTCAAGACAACTTGAAAACACTGAACCAAGTCTCAGCTTTCCTTTACTACACAAGAAGCATAAATTGCCTTAGAATCCAGAAGTCTTTAAGAAATCTAGAAATGTGAGGGTTTTTTGCCCACACATTTTATCACCATAAAGTTCAAGCATCACATTTTGTTTCCTCTCCTATTCCAGTGACTTAAGC
Organism: Mohoua ochrocephala; assembly: GCA_013398855.1. NCBI lineage: Eukaryota > Metazoa > Chordata > Aves > Passeriformes > Acanthizidae > Mohoua > Mohoua ochrocephala. Next base: position 29,285 of record VZTA01020196.1, read on the forward strand.
AAGTGAAAGATATCATTCCTTTGCTTTGATAATTAATTGCACTACATGTTCAGAAACAAAAAACCACTAGTCTGTTACCTCCTCTCTCTTATGAAAAAGGTACACCAATGGCTACCATTAAAATGTGTATATTGCTTTAAAATATGTTTTCACATCCTGTTTGTTAAACCAGAAGCTTTCATATCACTTCTTAAAATTGAGCATTTACTTTATGAAAAATCCTAATTTTTAAATCTGTATTTTAATAATCAATGCTGCTTCCGCTTTAGTCTCATATCTGTATTCTGGTTTTGGTAAAATGTCATATTTATTTTTGGTAATACATGACAAGACATCTAGTCTTCTGAACAATAACCTGGATATTGCTTTTTCTTTCAAGCTTCTGTATAGACACCAGAGTGAGGTATGACCCTTGTCCAAGAACAAAAGATACCCAAAGCTGCTTTTAATCGAAACGTTATATTCTACTTCTTACCACAGATAGTCTGCAAGCACTCAAGTACAGTTTAAACCTACCATTTCACATCTGCACGGCCTACAACCTTAAATCCCTATAAACATGATTCTTTTGAGAAGACTTTGGATACACTGGAATGTGAAGACAGAGAATTGTAAAGATCATAAGGAAAAGCCAACACAGAAAGACCGTGACGAATGGTTTGGGTTTTTTCCTGTATCTTCAAGCTATTGGAGACCTCGTATTTCATGTCTGTCAGTATGGGACCTCTCTTGGAAGTGTGGGCAGGAATGAACATGAACTGCCAGAACAGTCTCACACTTGTTGGTGATGTGATCTGTTTCCTCTAAAGTGGATTCATTTTAGTAAGCACCATACAGAAAATTGTGTGTCAGAGTCTTCTGTGGAGAACTAGGAATAACATAGAGACACCTGAGCTGAAATTTGTTATTCTCTACCTATTTTTATTGCATAAAGCAGAAATTCTCATTTTGAGCTACAAAAAAAACCAAAAAAAACCACACAAACATAACTAAAAAAGGCAGCATTTTTAAAAATTGACTAATATTTACAACAGCACCTGTATCTCACCTACAACTTCTGTAAATTTCAGCCTCATTTAAAGCACTGAGTGCATACCCAGAAATAGCTAAGGGTTAATACGTGTTTTTAAAACTAATTCTGGATGCCCATATGAAAGAGATTTGATTACATACAAAACTTAGTTTAACCCATGTCACATAGAAGCAAGAAGTGAAAGACAAAAGGACACCCCCATATTTTAAAAAATTGCCCTCTGTAATACATAAACCCCATTTAACATAAAAAATATATACCTTTCCTGTATTTTCTTGTCTCTGCAAAAGTGAACATTGCTTCAGTTAAGACTCAAAATGCAGTTCTGCTCAAATATATTGCTGTTTCACTGGGACTTAATATGCAATCACATTTTTACATGGATTGATGTTATTGTAGGTTAGCGGGTAAACAAAATATGCTTGCTCAGTATTCTTGCATCACATAATTCTGTTTTCATCCACACAGATTATAAATTCTTGTCATAGTAAACAGGTGATAGACTGCAACTACAAACTGAACCACGAATAAGGTATAAAATTTTCTAGGGACATGTTCTGAGGTTACAGACTTTAAAGTTAGCAGTGGATCCTATTACAAACCTTGATAATGTTCAAGAAATGGTCTGATGTTGCCAGGTGGGACCATCTTAATTGACAATACTGTGCTTAAATGCCAATTTCAGTTAGACTCTGAAAGTATTTGAAAAATAATGAATTATTTCAGCATTTCGCAGAAACTACCTCAATTTTAATCCAGGAATTTGAATCCAAACCCAGCTAAATCTCTGATTACATCTAAACACTAATTTAAACACAGTCTTCCACTAACCTGGAGTGTCAACAACAACAGAAATATTAAAAGTAGTCATTCTAAATGTCTTTGGTCATGGAGGTACCAGAAAGAAAAGATGGCCCTCTTTCTGCAGTAAAATGCATGGAAAGTAAACCTTTGGGTCTTAAATTACTATTTTTCTTTTTAGTTTCAGCTTGCCAATTCTGTTGTCGTCTTTACTTCATACTTTCAAACCATCAAATTTTACCACCCTGACTGCCCTCTCAAAATACAGCCCGTGGAATATGAATGGTTTGAGTTCAATCATATACATTTGGCAGTGCTGGATTACTACCAGTTTTCTTAACACATTCCCATTCATAGCAAATTGGCATAAAACAGTATCATGAGCAACACTGTGCCATATCTACTATTTTTGTCCGTTTTATAAGGCCCAAACCTATCCTAGATAATCTGTGCTAACACAAGGCAGTGTTTATCCTCTGATGGTCATCCCCTTTATGAAGAACATCCCATCAACAGTAGAATATTCTCAGTCATTTTGTAAGTAATGCACGAGCCACTGGCACCAGGGTGTCATCACAGAGCAAGAGGCAGACAGTCTTCTTAGCCACATATGTGAGGTGGTATTTGTGATACTCTTATTTATGTCATTTGTGATGTCAGAACTGAATAAAAGAGAAATACATAACATCATGCTTTTGGCAGTGCAAACTATGTCATCTGTAGCCTTGGTCAGCAGCCAAATGCTCACCCGGCCGCTTGCCAGCTACCACACTGAACAGGAGAAAGGTAGAAAACAGGGAGAAAACAATCTCATGAGTTAACATAAAGGGAGGGTGCTTAACAGATACCATTACAGGCAAGAGACTCAACGTGGGGCAAATTAAAACAATTTATTGCCAATTAAAATAAATTCAAATAGCGAGAAACTTCTGCCACTTCCTTCTCCTGCTTCCTTGCTGAAAGACCAGCTTCCTGACCAGATTCTTCTTCCTCCCTCACTAAATGATGTTTTGGACCTGTCAATTCCTGCTACCACTTTTTGACAACTGGGATATTATTATTATTGTAGGTAGGGTTTGGGTCTCTGCCTTAGGCATGGTGTCCTAAAGTGCAGAGGCCCTCCTTTCTCTGCTGTGATGGAGCTGAAAAGGGATCCATAGTCTCAGTGCCAAGGAACTGACGGGTCTGATTGGCGCAGGCAAAGCATTCTTCTGTCAAGTGCTGTACCAATTCAGTGGGATTACATGTCTGTTCTGCCATAAAATCCCAGGCTTTGGAAAGTGATAACTGCCCTAGGCACCTGCCAAAATCCTCCCACACACCCTGCTGCCCAGGGATTGACCACATCAGGTCGCATTTCTCTGTCAACTCGCCAACAAGTTGTTTACTCTTGCACTTGGATGCAATCAAGTTCCACCTATCCAGCAACGTCAGATAATAGGGCCAAACAGCTTACAGTGATAATGCCTTGTCAATATTTTAGAAAGTGTGAATTTAAATGCCAAAACCGTTATTAATATTGACTTTTGGAGGGAGGGCAGTCAGAAAAAATTTCACTACAGTGCGCATCCTGAAAGCTCTGTCATCCTGTGCTAAATGAGTTTTATTACATACGTAGAAAGAACAGCCCTCTGTAATGTCCCGGGTTGACAGCAGAGAATCCAACCATACCTTCACTGCCAAGCATTCAAACTTTCAGGAGAGATAACTGTACTGACACTTATAATTTACAGTTCTACAACAGCCCATACCGCAACATTAATGGAGACTATAAAGCATCAGAAAGCCTTCAGAAGTAAAGCAGTACCTACTCTGTTACAAAGGGCTGTACTGAAAAACAGCATGTGCACTAATACATCTCTTCCTTCATAAAGTTCCTCATACTTTTACACAAACCATTGAGTGTAGGAGTTTAAGAGAACAAATTGTGAAAGAGCATTTTAATTTCCAACTATTTATCTAAAAATTTCTCCTCTCCAATGACCTCAGAGTATCTCTTAAAATCAGTTATTTCATTTGTTTTTCATCTGCTTTGCATTATCTATACAGATGCTGAAAAAGTCAGTTACATGCCTTTTCTTGATGCATGATCTCAGGGGATATATAGGAGATTCATCCATCTTGCAAGATTTTCATAAAATCTAATTGATGCTTATTAAGTAATATAAAACCCAGTGGCCCGCATAAACATGATTAGACACATGAGGTTGAGCATCTTCCTACATAACCTCTTCGCATCAAAACTAATTTCTGCTAAAAAAGCTGTCACCTGAACTCCCTTAAGAGTACAGTTAAATTTTTAGCATAATTTTTGCCTTTGCTTACTCCAATTCTATTCAAATATTTCTTTTTATACAAAAAGCCATGATCAAGTTTTGCCTTCTTTCCCTTTCATTATCAGTCCCTTTTAAGATTTATCATCATAATTTTATAGTTTAATAAATTTTCTCACTGATTCTCCACTACATTTCAACACTATTGATTTCAGAATATCTGCCATTCTGCCTCAGGCAGGATTGCAACCTCATCTATTGTACTGTCTTAATTCCATCTTCCCTCCAGATTCAGAAAGAGGAATTCCCTTCTCACTAAAAAAAAAAGACTCCCACTTCCAGTAGTAAAGGAGACCAAACTTCAGATCAAACAGAAGTCAAATTTAGTTCCCAGCTCTCTTTCTGATAGCATGAATTTAGTTAAGCTAAGCTGTTCCTGCCTGATTTGATAAATAGCAATACTGAGGATGTAGCAGGAAGAGAACTATTTAGCCAGGTGTTCCTTTGCAAAGGCTTCCTCTTTACAGTGAGTCAGAGCAGAGAATGGGGTTGATAAAATGCGGCTGATAATAAACCTGTGGGTAAACTAAGGACTTTGTTTAGCTCATTATTGCAAAAAAAAAAAAAAAAATCTTGATTTTGCATTCACTCCCACTTCCCTCAATTAAAAGAATGTTCTTAAAAGGCTCTTAGTTTTTTGCTTAGCTGGGTACTTGAATAAAAAAGACTAAATAGCACATCAAAGTAACGTTAATGTGTGCCTTGGTTCCTGTTTGTATATAGATGACCAAATTCATAGCTCTGCAGTTCCACTGCAACTTACTTATTCACAAGTTTGCTAAATTTGCCATTTTTAAAAATCACTTAATTAGGACAATTCAAAGAAAATGTCTTTTCTTTTAGTTCTGCAAGCACATAAGAACATGTGCAAGCCCTATAATGTTTTTTATTTCAACCAGCTGTTGTGCACAATCCAGACTATGCAAAGCAATAACCAGCCTGTTATACAATTGAGAGAACCCACTCAGCCCTAAAAAGGAGTCTCCCATACTCAATTACCAGCATGAAAGAAGGGGATGTAAAAATCTACCTGAAATATATATAGTGATTTCCAAAGAAACTCCAGTATTAGCATTTGACAGGTGAGCATTTCTGCCAAAAATCTCAGAACTACACTGTGGGACAAATTCTAAGACAAACAACTGAACTTCATGGACTAGTATAATGTTTGGCAATGGCTTGAAGTCAAAATTTTAAGCTGAAATGTTCCACATGTCCAAAGAGTAGGGGATGGAGTAAGTGGTCTAATAGGAAACCAAGGTTTGTGGCTTCATGTAGGAGGTTTAATTTCTTTGGTTCTCTGTATGGACAGCATCAAGAGGGAGCACCAAAATCAGTGAACAATGAGACACCGCTACAGTGACAGCACCGAAAGAAAGCACAGCATTGCCTAAAGCTGCAGGGCATTTACTAAAACACAGGGGATGCTCTCACTGAGATTAATTTTATTATATTCAGTTTCTTCTATTCACTGAAAACCCATACTTTAAATATGTCATTCCTGAAGCCTTCCATTATTCATTTCAATTGATGCAAACTAAATGATGCATGTGAACCACACGTGCACGATCTAGAACACACCATTTTCAATACAGCCTTACTCTTTGTTTCATTTTAGTGCTGATGGTTCTCCAAATGTGCTGTGTCTTATCTTCACAACCTTCTAGAGATACAACCTCAAGAAGATTGCAAACGAAGACTGCAGCAACAAAGTGATGAGAGTGACTGACTGCTTTCAGTCTATTCCTTAGGCCAGATTAGCTATCTGACTTGTATGAGGAGCAATACAGTCAGGGGAAGACAGTGCCATAGCACAGAGCAAAAGGAGAGGATCCCAGTCACAGCAATGTCAGACACAAAGACTTTAGGGAAAGAACAGGACAGAAAGAAGTCTGATAAGACCAGATGACAAGAGGAGCTAAGTAGGCATGGAAACAACTGTCAAAGGCCTTGAAGGAATTAATTTAAACATTCCTTCAAGGAAAGTTAAAATTACAAACAAGAAAGAAATAGAGAGTAAATAGAAGGATTAAAGCAGGATTAAATCAGTCTAACAGAGAAGACAGAAAACATCCATCCTCATCATTTGAGCAAGGTTCATCGAGACACAAAAATGGACAAAGACATGGCAGAAATCAAGGTGAAAGTCAAAGAAGCCTCAAAATAACAATTATCACAAGAAGGGAAAGGTGAATAAAGCATGTGGTAGAACTGAAACAACCGTATTTCACTGAATACCTACAAAGATAAACTCTAGTAGAACAAAACAACCATTCTCATTTTGATAAAAACAGCCCTTTTCTGTCCAACACACATCTGCACTGTTATTCTGGTGATACAAAAACACATACATACTCATTTAGCCATCAGCAAGTTTGATGTTTTGAAAACCAAACCAGTGTGCACAATATCAGTGCCCCAGCTTTCAACAGCAAAGATCACAGTAAAATGTACAACTGAGAATGCCAGGTTGTAATCATAACACCGGAAAAAAGTTCCAGTAAACAAAAACACTTGGTAATTTGGGGTTTGAAATTATGAGAGGCCATCTTTAGTTAAACACATGACACTTTGTCACATGTCACAGATCACATGCTGAAACCAGAATTCTTCACTCCCTACTTCAAGTCTAAAAATCTGCCCATGAAACATTCCTCTTAAGTGGGCAAAAGCACAAAACCAGTAATGTCATATATTCATATAAAATAGTAATTAACATTTACTTCAGCAAAAGCTATCACCACTGATCGAGTTGGCATACGTCTTCATATCTCCTTACTGAGAATCTGCTCTACCATCTTGCCACTTCTTTTCATTCCTTAGACAAGTAAATATGGAAATTACCGGTAGCCTAAACTGCACAGCTCTGAAATCAAAGGCCTGCCTACAGGACGAGAGGGAGAGGAAAGGCAGAGAAATCACACTCAGAGCCTTACCTTCCAATTAACAGGAACTCCCCAAGCACTCCCAGGCGCCTCATGGCAATGAGGATCCCCCTCACTGTCATTCCCTCGCAGAAGCAAACCACCACTCTAGCCTTGGGTAACCTTTCTCGCAGCTTGCGGAGCAGGCGATCAAAGCTCTTTTCCCCAGCGTTGCTGTAGATCTTGTCAGAGTGAGCAATGCAGAGACCCTCTTGGGCAGCCAGCTCTTTGAAGGCTTCCATTCCACTTTCCCCATAATTTCCTGTTAGAAAAAAAATAGATTATATCATGCATTTAACCAATTGGACGGTGNTAGCATCAGCACATTAGCAAAAGGATGAGCAAAGGAGATCCATCAAAGAGAACATGCTCAGAGTTCAGCGGAGAAAAATGATATCCAAGTATCAGTTGGTCTTAACAGAACTGGAGACTGCAAGTTTCTTTTCTTGCATTGACTTAACAATGGATAGTAAAGGGGCTATTGAGCAAGGGATGGATAGGTAGCAAAGGGGACAGATCAGACAGTAAGAAGTTTTATTAAGTTTTATTAACATTTCTATGGCAAAAAACACAGTTGAGCTAGTTTAGGAAAACAGCCATAGGAAAGAGAAAAAAGGATTTAATTCCAAGCTGTCTGTATCACATGCAGTCCATGCTCACAAAAGTGAATGAAATATGGATGCAAATTTAAAACACGCTGATCTGGTAACATTTTCAAAGTCACTTATACTAATTGGACCAAGCAGTCTTCATGACAGCTAAAATTTAGGATTGATGGTGTCTCTCTTAGAATAGGAGACTTCCTATCTGAAAGAACCCTTTCCAAGACAGAAATATTTGAACTGTGTGGTCCAAACTATATACAAACCACATAGAAAAACTGATTCTCCAATTCACTTCTATTTATACATTTAGCGAGCCAAAATAACAGCTTTACAAAACTGAAACTGCCTTCTGCTATGGAGACAGGTGAAACCCCAAGTTTTCTTTGAATATTTTATGCCTAACACGAGCACAGGACTTATGATGAATACCCATCACAAAAGAGGAACAGATGGATTAAAAAAACCCACATCTATTAACAGTAACAAGAAATGGTTCAAAACGAGAACCATTAATTTGACACTATCCATATCCATAATATTTCCTTAATTTAATGAGGGAGTAAAATCAGATATACTGAGCTCTTCTAGACCCAGACCTTTTCAAGCAAGGGGTGACTGAAGAGGTCCCTCTTCCCTGTTTTCAGCAACAGTTTGAAACAGCAAATTGCAAAGAGGAAGACTTCTGAATCAGCCTAAATGTCTTCACAAAAAAAAATAAAACTCCTCAAAAGTATAACCATCAGAAAGAAAAATGCAGCAAGAGACAGTTTAGGCATTCTGTGTAAATCCAGTAGAAACAAGTGCGTTTTTCCAGAAACGTGGATCATTTGCCACAGCACTACGCAGACGCACTGTGGCAGTCATTGTCATACTAAGTTGCAGACAAACCTGACAAGTCCAGTGTCAAACACAAAACTGAAGTTCCCCAGCCCTTTGCACTGAACTGCCCTAGTTTCTCATAAATTTGAAGCACAGCAGAATGGCCTCTTTTCTAGCCTGTGACTCAACATCATATTCAGCAATTAGGTCGATTCTGCTTTTTTTTCTGTGAGCCAGACATACTCTGGAGCAGCAGTCCTGCATGGCTGTGGGAGGAGAGGAGAGAGGAAGATCTGTGCCTGGTGGGAACTCGCCACCAAGAAGCCCACCCAGTAGGCTCAGCACTGCAGCCCCATCCCACAGCCCTGCGCTTGGGTAAACACTGTGGCCTTGTCATCTGCTGAGAATGACACAGATGGAGGCATTTCCAGGTGTTTATAGGCCACGACCTGTAGTCACCAAGGGACTTACTCCAAAGCAGTACAGTTTGAGCCGTACTGCTTTGACAACTTTTCTCAGGCCCCAGACTGAGGCAGGACAACCTCATCACTGACTTGCCATTAGCAAGCACTTAATGCTTTGGAAAGATGTATTTCCCAATTTCATGTGGAACTTTGTTCAACACAGACTCCTTTTAAACCAGTAGGATTCTTCTTAAAGTCTCAACCTAAGGAGGGACAGGAGACTAAACTGAATCCTATTAGATATTTAGGCAATGCATATTAAAAAAATATTGGGTTTCTTACCCAAACTTTAAGGAAGGATTTTGTCATACATCAGTACAGCACTAATTCTGCTGTAGTTCAAGTTAAGGATTGCAAGAAATGAAAAATCAAATCCATTTGGAAGGATTTTCTCAGCTTTAATTTTGATGAAATAACAATTATCTCAAACACAGTCAAACCCGTACTAACAGTACAACAGCCTACCAAAACATATGCTAAGAGAAAGATTGGTGTCTATAAATTCAGTAAGTGTGACAGAGAGTCTAGAAGGAAAAAAGCTAATTAAGATCAAGAACAACATGGACACAAAATGGAATAGGCAAAAAACAAGGCAGAAAATCTGCAGCTCAAAATGAAAGATTTCCAATCCTTATAGAAAGCAGCATAACAGCTCTCCAGCAGCAGCACAAAGAAGTCTGATGTTTGACTGGAGCCTGCTCAGCTCACAAGAGCATTATGTAAAGTAGGTTTCTGAGACAGCCAGAGATGAGACTTGGTGACCCAGGAGGTTCTCTTGATATCTGTTTGCCATGCTCCCAGAGCAAGATAACATGCTGCACATCTTTCCTCTCCAGGGAAAAGGATCAGGGAGAAAAAGAACGTGTGACATATGTTACATAGATTGTTCAATGCGCTCAGCTACCAGGGTATGGACAATGTACGGGCATATATGGGATAGAAAACACCAATTAATTCTGTGCAACAGACAAGAACACAGCCATCTGTACCCGCTTGGTGAGTACATCCATTTCAATCCGCACACAGACAACAGCTGAGAGGGGAAACAGGTAATGAAAGAAATCTCTGCGTGATTGTAGTCAGTGAAGAGTTACATCAGGGCCCCAGGGTAGGACCTTTTCTTCCTTTGAAAGAGCCATTGAATAAAAGATCTAATCTTATCTGAAACTGCCTTTTGCCACCAGGATCAGCTGTGAAAGGCAAAATAATTATTATTGTGATTTTCTTTCTGACCTCTACCCGAAACGAGGTGAGCCAGTAACATACTTTGAGCCCCACAATACCTTGTGGCTTTTTAACTTTTTTTAAGGTCTGTTCAACTAGCAGTCTATTAAAAAAAATAGATATTTTCCTTATATGCTTCATGCAGGGTCTGTACAGCAGTATAAAGGTAAATTCTAAACCTATCATGACTGCAATTTTACCAAGAGGATTTTCATAATACTTTTCTCTCAGTGCCAAAGGAAGCTTTGCTTCACCACTGCAAAAATTCTAGATAAGGCCATTTCTGAGAGGGATCCGCATACCTAAAGATGCTGCTGAGAGTTAAATATAGTGGTAATTATTCTCACTAGTTGCATTCCATGCATTAAATGTCTTAACAAAAACATTAAGACGCTATAGTGAAAATCAAAGATGTTATCTTGATCAACAGAAGACATACAAAAGAAGAAACTAACAAAAATTCGGCGTCATAAATTGCTCCTGTGAGCCAGTAAGTATTACGTTTGTGCCACAGCTATATTGAAACTAGCACTACTTGCTTGTATTAACACTTTAGTAGTGTCGGGAGCAGAACCCATGAGCTCCATCTAAAAGGTTTATATTCTTTTTTTTTATTACAGCTGTTTCACAGATTTGTCCCCATTCTCTTTATCAAGAGAACCATTTGTTTTTCATTTATGAAATGGAGCAGAAACAGCTCAGCAATGAGGCGCTTATGAGAATCCTGGAGATTGTTTTCTTAAGGGATCCATAGAATGTCTGTGTGGGTCTTCCCAAGCCACATAACAGTGTGTTGTGTTTTCAGGGAGCTTAAAAACAAAACAATGTGTCCCACATAATCTCTACCTTTGAATGAAATCAGCCATTGATTTATTTGTGCAATAACATAAGGAAATATGAATCATTCACATTTGAGCTGAATAGAACATTTCCTTGAAATACAGGCTAATCACTGTTTAAAAAAAAATAAAATCCTAAAGACCATAATGCTGAAGAGAAAGACTGAGACTGTTTTTTCTAGCTCTGCTTTCAGTGTCAATAGGAAATACCAACTACTCTTTTAAGATCCATTTAGAGAAACACCTACACAACCAACAAAACCCACAGCAGAGAACTCTGCCTGGAAGAATGCTCCGATGCGCTTAAAATGACAAAAGTTTGGGAGCAAGCCTTACTACATCTACCTGAGCCATGAATAACCTCTTCAGGTGAGGTCACCTACTGCTCATCACTAGGGCCTTATTTGCTGCATTTATTCCTCTAAACCACGGCAGCCACAACCTGGGTCAAAAGCGAACACACAGAAAAACCCATATACCCTGCAAGCACACTACAAAGGTAATGCACCAAATAAGATAACCACAAAATCCAGTTTCACCGCAGGGTACTACAGAGGCAAGTCATATTGCAAGAAAGTTCCCCTTTTCAAATTAACAAATGAGAAACTATTTTTGTCCTCTTCTTTCCTCCCTCAGCATTGTGATCTGTTTGCTCACCTCTCCCAAGCTTCTAAATACATTGCTGGAGGTATGAAATCTGTTTCAGTGTTCAGTATTGATTCACTGCAAGACATCTCTTTTATTCAGCTAATTAACTGCTTTTTGGCAGAGAAAATAAGATGAGAACAAGAGGACTGCACGACATAACAGCAAGGAATAATTATTAAAAATCTTTGCTACTGCAAAGGCAAATTATTTGGGAAGAGGAGAGCAAGGACATGATCTGATTATCAAGTTAGTTCCTGACACATTGCAATAAATAATTTGTAAAAACTAGTGATCATATTAAATAAGACAGTAACTGTACAGTTGTCAAATACAAGTCTGAGAAGAACAGGAAAATTTTGAACCACTTGAACAGGAAAAAAAAAAGCAAAAAGAGCATCAGTTTTCTCTCCTATAACATGGTATGCTTCCCTATACCACAGGAGAATCTTGGAACAGGATCAGTAAACAAGAAAAAAAAAAGTTCTCTAATTTTAATGTATTTCTTATGAATTTAATAACCATATTATATAATCATGCGTATACTTTTAATTAATTACAGCCTAGAAAAGTTCAGCCATCAGCTTTAAACTAGTACATTAGTAACAATTGGGAGCACATACAGAATCAGATGTATCTGAAATGACAAGCAGTCACTTCCTAAGCTGTAATAATTCAGCCACTCACATCTATTTGTCCACACCTTTGATTGAGAGAGTTACAAATAAAAGTCAAAGTCCATATTTATTCCCTGAAGGTAGAAGACTAGGAAAAAAAAAAAAAGGTGTAGAAATGGATCTGCCAACGTCTGTTATTTTGGTCTATCCCAAACATCAATGTTCATAGAAAGCAGCCCTGCTGACACACAGCTTCCAGGGCCATTGAACTGACACCATGCAGCCCCTGCCAGACTTCTTTGTCACTGGGAAAAGGGCAAGGATCCAACACTTCCATGTTTCCCCAGAATACCTTTTTCAAGGCTATTGCACTGACATCAGGAGAAGCTACATTTTACCTATTATCAGTTACTCCAAATAGGATTTTCTTTTCTTTTTCAGGGAACTCTCTACACCCAATGTTGACTTTGCTACCTACTTTGCTGCCCTTTACCTCACAATTTCTTTTCAGAGTTCAGATAGGAAATTATGTTGAGAAAGCTTCCTTCACTTAGTAAATCTCACCTCAGGTGTTTTTAAGGGACAACTTCAAAGTAGGTGAGTTAGGCTATGAGAGCACTTCAGAAACCCTAAAGTACTGGCAACTTTACAATAAGTAGAATTCTGCATGAACATAGGCTCCAATTCTGTTACCAGTCAGGACAAAACAGCAGAGAAAACATCCAAATTACAAATTTCGCTAGATCTAAAATCCCAGTAAAACTGCAAAGCTTAAAAGGAAAACCTCTTATTTCATTCTAAGTGGCTTACCACTATTTCATTGTAAGTGGTTTAGAGGAAGGAACAAAAACTGCTTTAAAAAGAATGCTGAAGTGGCTATTTCAATTTCTCAAAGCACGGTGGCTTTCAAGAGAGAAATGAGTCCTGCAAACATTGGCCCCTAAGGACAGTTTAATACAGGTTGAACATTACTGCTACTCTCTAGAGGTTTTCCACTCCTGAAGAGCAGCTGGATTGGTCACTATTTCCTGCTGCTTAGACTGGGTCCAGCTACCCATCTCCTCAGTTCTAAAGTTGCTTTTAGCCTGCTACCACACACAGGTATCAAAGTCTCCCTTACCACCATCCCTTGCCTTCCAGACCAACCCATGGCTCTCTGGAAGTCAGCATTTCCCTTACATTTCCCTAGCTGTTTTTCTCTGACATTGTCAAAAAGATTTTGTATTGGATGGAGGCCTCACCGTCCTTTAGCTGTGGAGAAGGAAACCCATTACTAGAAATTGAAGCTACACTGTAAGCACTCCATCTTCATTTAAGCTTAGCAAAGGTTTCTGGATTCATCAGAGATTTCCAAGCAACTGCACTCTAGCCTTTCAGAGGCCAGAAGGAAATGTTAAATGAATGAACTGACTCATCTTTGGTACACTACAGATCTCAGCCATCTGTGCTTTCGGCCTGTTTTCTTCAGGCCCTTCTAGAAAGGCAGAAAGTGAGCTGTTAAGGCCAGACTAGTCTTTTTTTCATTTTCTAGTGTTAAGCAAAATTGAGTACAAGGGAAAAATATTTTTTTAAATGCTGAAATGCTGAATTAGATGATTACTACATCCATTAAACAATACGCTATGCCTAATACAATTAGAGAAATGAGATTATATTTCAAATAAGAAAACTCACATAATTTTATTAAATGCTAGGTTACTTCTTGTCATTAATTACAAAGTAAGTACATTTTGCCAACAGCTCACCATAGTGATGTGTTACCTCAGTAAAGAATACAGAAAAAGATAAAATTCTGCCACTTGGTAAAGTGGTTGTATTTAAGCCCTCATCCTGAAAGCAGCAGGTGCAACATCTTGAACAACTCATTGATATTCTTGTCAGAAATACAGCCACAGGTGAAGTCAGTCTGAAGTAATGAGATTACTAGTGCTAAGTGACACTTCCCTAATAAGAAAAATGCCAAAATGTGGTATCATGCCATTTTTTTCCCTAAATGTATTCGAAGCATACACCCAGTGATTATTTATTATGTATCTAAGGAGGCGTTTGAGAGGTTTATATTCTAATGAAACTATTTTAGCTCCAAACCTAGCTGACACACAGCACTTGTAACAAATTTGCTTGCTGAACTTCATCTTTCTGATCATGACTTATCAGGAAGGAGCTTCCAGTTTTCCTCAGAAAGTATTAAAATTAATCTAGTAATGCCTAACATTAACTGTTGGTTGCTTCTCTTGGTTGGCATAGGTAGAAAAAAGTATCACACATTTTTTTATGTTTCTTGATGACTCTGGGGAAAGTAAAGATAAGGATAAAGTTTCAACTCCTATAATAATCTCTTTTTAGTTTAAGCTTTCTGTGAATATTACAGTTAGTAAAATCATTTACAAAGGTAGTTATAGGAAGGACACCCAGAAGTGACAACAAATATGAGCGGACATTTCAAGAAGAAGGAAAGAAATATATCCTCAATTCTGCTAATGCTTTGGCAGGTTTGCAGTTAGGTTAGCTCACATTCCAGCACAAGATTTAAAACCTTGAACAATCAAAAATCATGTATACAAGTACCCTATTATGAGGGTTTGAACACAATGGAATTAATGAAAATTGAAAAACATATTTCTACTGGTTATCTGCTTTCTGAACCTGAGGACATACAACAATCAGTTTCTGACCTTTCCCTACAATTTTGAGAGTTAAAGATGGCTATTTTATTTTAGTGACTCAAGATACTCACAAATTGTAGGTTTTCATGGGCTGGCCATACATGCTCCATAAATGCTCCATAAGGAGTCAGCCATACTAAGACCACTTCCTAATAACCTGCACTATCAATGGCTTCAGGAGGTATCTGGAAAGTATGCTAGAAATGAGGTTACTTTCTGAGGAGTATTTTGCACTCGTTTTCTTATGAAAGAGGAGTTAGTGCTTGGGCCTACTCCTACTGAAGGGCGACTTCAGTCGCTAAATTATCAGATGTTTCAAGAGAGACAAATGAACTATTAAATTTTATTCTCTACTGGCTGTTAACACACACCATTGAAAAAAAAAAAAAAAATCCAAAAAGCTACTGAACTGAAGTACAACCCCAGAGTTAAATGTTCATGACCTTTAAGGCAATTTTATCTTGTATACAATTGTTACACACTGATACATTCCATTTATGTGAGTCACGGATCTAGGTGTGAATTATACTGCATCTGGAATAACATCTAAGTAATAAATCTTAGTCTTTTTACTAAAAAACTATACCTAATCCTATCTTATTCATCACAAGAGAAACTGTCCATCTAATTGGAATAAATCCTGCAGTTTTTTGCAAATCAGAAGATAAACTTTTTGATGTATGCTTTAGCAAATCCCTGAATACTGTAGACTTATTATTCAGAAGAATATTATAATATTTTAGAAATCTTGTGGTTTAATTTAAATATGTTTAAGAAAAACAGTGGCTGCCTTGCTTTACATCTCCATTAAAGGTTTTGATGAAAATGAATATAATTTCACAATATTATCTGAAATAAATTCAAAACAAAAAACAAATTCAAATCCTAAGTTTGAAAGGTTCGTTCAGTAATAAAGTTGAGGAGAGATACTCATACCAGCATTTCCAATTGAGTTCATAACTGCAAAGATTAACACAATATAAATGTTTGAGTTACACAATGTTAAATGTCATGTCTGCTGCCGAGTGGTGAAACATTTGAAATACCTTTTCCCAAAGGCTACCGTGGTATCTGCATATGAAAAGGTAACTTAATGTTGAGAATCCAGGCAGAGCTAGTACAAGAAATTATTGTAAAAGCTGAATTACCACAAGTAATGAACAAATTAGTGGTTTATTTATGTAAATAGCTCCCACAGAGGTAATATAAAAGAAGGAATTTTAGAAGGGCAGTCTTGAGAGCTAGAAAAAAATGGCCAGATGCAAGTAGGAGAAAGTGATAAGCCTGAAGACACGAGATAGTGAGATATTGCACACGAGTCTGCACCTGTGCAGCTTTGTGAGGCTGTACCCCAGGGACGACACGTTGGACAGGCTGAGTCCTCCCAAACCCGCACCCATGTCCACATTCAGGAATGCTCCCAGGTCACCTTCTGTGCTCCTGGACCTAATGGGGGAGGCCTTAGGACTTGGCAGGAGGCCCTTGCAGCACAGCACTCCTGGAGCAGTTCTAAAAGCATCGTGCCTCCTTGAGGAGATATGGGCAGTGCTGCTACATCGGCCTGTAAAATTGCTTGTTGGAGGGAAAACAGAAGGACCCTTTGCTGGGTTAAGAAATAGAAAAAAAGACAATTCATGGAGAAAGACAAAAATATTGGGTTTTTTTCCCAAACATTGCAGACATTGAAGTTTTGCCTCCTCTACAGCCAGGGCTTACAGACACCTCCTGAGGAGTGGCTTCTGGGTGCTCACAAGTTGTATGGTCATCCAGAAGGTCCCAGCAGCCTTCTGTTCCCAGCTCAAAACAATCTGATCCCAAGCATGCCATTCCATCATGGCTTCAGCTGCTCTGTCCTCAAATAAATGATCCTGGTAACATGCACTGAGGGCAAGGAGTGGCCCTCTGTCAAAGGCCCACAAAATAACCACAGGCATATCCCAGGGAAGCTGGGCACAGCCCTGCTTGCTCCCACCACCTTGTCTTTTCCCAAATTGTGCCTCTGAGGGCCCTCAGAGAACCTGGGCACCGGCAAAGTGGCCGAGGGGAGAGGGCCCCGGTGCCATGCCCTGGGCACAGGGCGGAGCTGGCAAAGCAGCTCTGCTGGCCCTGGATGGAGCTGCTGGCAGCCTGGCAGCTCTGCCGCCCTCGCTCCCAGGGGAGGCTGATGGCAGGGCAGGCTCCTCTGCCACACTGTGTCTCAATTATTGAGAGGGGAACCCAGGATGAGGAGGAGAGCAAGGGGAGGCAGGTGACCAGAGATGGCTGAGTGGCAGGTGTGACAATGGAGGGAGAGAGGCCGAGGCTGTGCAGCCATTGAGCACATCCAAAAGCAGCAGCTACCGAGGGCAAGGCAGCCGTGCTTGCACAGTTGGCTGCGTCCGAGCTCTCCAGGAACACGGCATTAACTGCTGCCAAAGCAGGCTGCGAGGTGGCAGGCTGCGAGGCAGATTTGGGTGGCCTGCTGGCCTCAGCTTTGGCACTTCACTGACAGTGAAGGAGCAAAGCTTTCGGCCTTGACAGAGGCCAAAGGGCGGCGTTGTCATGGCTGGCTCTGATCTCACAGCTCAGGGCCAGGAAAAAATCCATCTGCAGCTGTGCAGATGTGATCTTCTTGGCAAAAACATTGTGGGGGACTCTTCAGACAGTCTATGTGGTTGCTCCAGCATTGGGAAACAGCACAGCCCGCCGCGTGCCAGGAGTTTTGATGAACGTATTCATCAAGGAGCAATTTTCAGTGTGTTCAATGTTTCTGCCATGACTGAATCAATAAATGATTGACATAGATGCCTCTTGATCTTATGACAACATGTGTGGTAGGTCTGATCTGCACGCTAAAATATTCCATATATTTCTCTCCAGCAACAAATCTATTTTTGACAAGGAGGAATATAGCAGTTCAACAGATGTACTTCTGCCACTGGGAGTGTCAGAAAATCCATCCCTAAAGCTGACTGGGCACCATGGGGGTATGTAAGAGACTTAAAAATTATAATTGCCTTAAACACTATTAAGATCACCAAAGGACTTTGGGCAAACTGTATTAAGAGGCTGCTGCCATCGAAGTCCACCTTCTCACCATCGCTGTCACCACCATCCCACCCCAAAAATGCCTCCTGGATTTTGGGAATTTGGAGTGTGAGTTAAGTCACCTGACAGGAACTCGAGATAAAATAAAGGTGGCACTATTATTCAATTATCTCAGGTCTAAGGATAAGTAAACAAGGCTGAAGGAGAAGAATGTATCCAAGAGGAAAGCCAAACGCAGCAGCTGTGCTGAAAATCAGCTCTGGCTGGGTTTGGGGCAGGGAGGCCTGCCCCAAGCCCAGCCAGACTCATTTGCTGAGGCCGGGTTTGCACACTCTCCCCACCAACCAAGAAGGAGGAGAAGAGTTTTTGTGTGTATGATGGCAAAACTTCTGGTACAGAGGGGTTGAACACCCATCACCAGAGGCTACAAGCCAGATAAGAAGCAGACTCTACAAAGAGTCCCCCTCACACAAACTGGCTCAGTTGTAAAATTCCTCCAGCCCCTGGGAATGTCACATTCACAGAGGACATTCATATAAGAGGCGGGTGTCTTGTTTTAAAAAGGGTCATAAACCATCAAAGACCCCCAAAACGTCCCCCAGACTCATTCCTAAGGCCTTCCACCTGATCCACAAGTGTTGCAACAGATCCAGAGCGTGCTGCAAAAGACAGTGTAAAACTTCCCAGTGCATGGGAGGTGCTTGGCACGTTCCCATGGATACCTGAATGTACTTTATTCCACTGAAGTGTATGTTTTGTGGGACCCCCACCAACAAGAAGACCAGAAGAAGAAGACAAATGGGACACTGCTGGATCCACAAGGGTGGTGAATATCTTTCTACTTCATCTGTCTTGCTGTCACTTTTTTTCTCTCTCTCCTCCACCTTCCTTCTCCTCTTCCTATTTCTTTCTCTCTCTGATCCAAAAGCACAAGACACTACAATTCCATTTTGCCATTGTATAACCTGACATCACTAACATGCCTCTGGTATGAAATAACATAATGTTCTGTGACAAGATGTAAGTAACAATGTGTGAGAAGATACTGAATCTTTCAAATGCATAGAATGTTTTCAGGCCATATATCATTGACTTCTTGTATCTAATCTAAATATAAATGAGTGAATTGGTGCTGATAGCAAAACACATGAGAGATCAAAAAATAAACAATTTTCCAGTTTCTATTATATTGGACACTTTATACTTTCTTTTCTTGTTCCTTTCTCTCCTTTTTTTTTTTCAGGGGGGAAAAAAAAGTTCACTTTCTCTTTTAATTAATGTAATTACCATTAACCTTCAGAAACACAAATTTAAGCAGAGGTGTTAAGTTGGCCAAGTGTTAAAAGAAAAGAAAACCAAGAAAACAGAGAAGGTCTTTATGACAGCAAGCTCATAAAAGGTTCATAAAAATGTTAAATAGATGCAGAGGAGAAATGGGTCTTCTTAGAGAAAAAATCAGCAGTGCAAAGGCCACTGCAAATTCTGTATACAACTGAGGTTTCACACAAACTCTTTCTCTCTCCCCAACAAAGCATTCCTGGCACTTAAAATAAGATCTGTTAGTCTTTTGTAGAAGTCTCACATAATCTCCTCTCCTCCATAATATTTGTTAGATTTGATGACTGTTAGTACAGAACCAAGATTTCATCAAAATAGCATAGAAAATACCAGTGCTTCACCCTCTGCTGTAGAAAGAAAATAATGATTCTTCTTAAGATGTAACTAAGAGATATACAAGTCATATACTACTTTGGACGGCACTGATATGTCCCTTCTTAATTGTAAATGTTTTCTTTTTCATGCAATTGAATCGTTTGTTTCTATGGTTTGAATGCACTTGTCTTTTGAGAAGGTGATCATGATACAGTGATCTTACAGGACACCTTTAAATGAGGTTTGCCTCACCCTATTTTGAAGAGCACTCTCCTGTTAGACTCTATGATTAAATTGGATTAAAAGGGTGATGTTTCTGTATGTAGTTGCATAAGGAAACAAACCCTCAGCTGCTTGGAATAGAGAATTTCGGGGCATCTGCAAGTCTGAAGTCTACATGAGAGCAGAGATGCTCAAGGACTGGGCAGATCCCACTTACATGACAGGGATTCCCCTAGATGGTGAAGAACACATTAAGCTGTTTCCTTATCGGCAGTGTGTCTCTGTTTCTAAAATGCTGGTGTATTTTTCACCATCTATGTGTTCAAAAAATAGTAAACAGTGGTTTTTGTTTAAAATATGGTCTGAATGCAAATCTTTCTCTATCTCCTTTGAGACTATTTGAGCCTCGGAAGGTAATATTGAAATCAGCCACTGTTCATTTCCTTTGGTGCCATCGGGATCCAGCTCAAGACTTCCTGATTGCACAGATAAAACATCAATGGGGAAGGGAGGGAGAAAAGACTGTCAGTGCTAAATAAAACTATACACAAATTGTTGTCACAGATTTCAGCCTATTTTCTTCACGGATTCAGTTCAAACCCCCCTAGGATGCTTACCCAGGGGAATAAGGAGATAAGAAACTCCCTCATGTATTCAATATGCACTAATTCCATGAGCAATGCAAAGCAACTCACTCCAAGCTGTTGCTCTCCCACATCGAGAGCGAAAGATGCCCACCAAAGACTCTCTGGACTGCCTATTTGGGTAATGCAATGGCCTCTGTTCCACTACCACTGCAGCCCCTTACCAGGGGCAGGGCTTAGGGGAGGGTGTGAATGTGGTTTTGGGGCGTCTGGGAGGGTGAGTACAAATGCAGAAGGCTGCTCTTGAAATGTCAGCCGGATGACAGGAATTGCTGTCACAACCACGAGCAAGCCCTTTCCTGCAAAATCACTGGCAACAATGAACCTAAAAATTATGGACAGAATTTGTATTAACTTAAAATACATTTGTTAGACATTTCTATAATCCTCCCTCCTACATAACAGCAATTAGGTTTTGTATGTTATGTGTATGAGATTTTATGTCTAAGATTAGCTTTATCCTCAAAAATATATTTCACATTGCTATGGTATTTCCAAATGAACTACAATCTTATCATATACATCTGTCCAGGTTTTAATATAATCAGAAAAGCATATGGTTATGCATATTAAGACACTATGAGAAGGACACGTGTTAGGCAGACCTCAATTTTCAGCTTTGATAACTTGACTATTTATAAAATGTTGGAAAGCACGTTAAATGACAGAGTGAGGACAAAAAAACTACTGTTTTGAGGATGCAGGTTCCACTGATTGAATCTGGCGTTACATGCATATACAAGTGCAGAATCAGCACAGGGATTTGGAGCTTATCTTTCTGACAATTTTACAAATGCTGTTGCAATTTGGTGCAAAGGAAGGCCAAGGGGTGAAGGTTGTGTAAGTCTGGAGATTTTAATAAGTATCAGCAACATTTGTTTTCTCACTTTTGCCTTTCTTGGTTCCAACATTCCTCTATATATTCCTTGGGTGCCTGCTGTCTGTACAGATGCGAGGGGACTGTATTTCCAGGATAGATACAGCAGTACAGCAGGGCCATGTTTAAAAGCACAAAAGCATAATTGACAAGGCCCACTCATAGGCTTTTGGGAACCTAAGAGATAAACCAATTACCTTCTGAGATTAATTAAAAGAACCCTCAGTGTAGGGAGTGGAAAAATCTAAGAGCAATATAAGAAAACCCCAGAAATTGTTACTGAACTCTGGAAAACCATCAAATACATCTTATTTATGAGTGAAAGAGCCAAGGCAAGAATACCAAAGAATCAGAAAAGATAAATGATCCTGAAAAAAACTTTTGAAGTCTGCTAAAGGTCAGCTGAAGTGAAAGATATATCAATGTATTCATTTTTCTGACCCCTGTATGGGCCTTTCACTTAAGAGTTGGACTCGATCCTTGTGGGTGGCTTCCAACTCAGAACATTCTGTGATTCTGTGATTCTGTGAAAAGGCTTTACTCTGTAACAATAATAAAGGCTGATGACTACTGGCATAGTATTTTTGCATAAGGATTTCCATTTTTACTTCAATAGTTTGTCTGCCCTAATCTTAGGTTAGTGCTTTCTGATAAATTGCAAGCTCTTATTAAATTGAAAACAAGCTTTTCCATGGTGCCCCTTTAAAAAAAGTCTAAAATTATCTGGGCTGAAAATCTATTGATTTTTTTTAAAAAAAACAGAGGTTCAAGCAAATGATTAGTGAAAAAAATGAGAGTTGCAGGCTTATACAATGCCTCTGAGAATTCTTACAATATAAAATGACAGTATTTCCAAATTGCCTTATTGCATCTTCCTTAGCTAACAAAGTGGGCATATCAAACTAATAAGGCATGCTAAAAACAAAATGAATAGATTAGAGAGGAAACAAAATAGGATTTGATAAAAAATTTAAATCACTAGACTCTGCTAGGGATAAGTTTAACTTCTTATTTAAAGATGATATTTAAAGATAGTACTTTTAACGCATCATCTGACACTTTACTGCAATTATTAAAAAAAGGGAAAACAGGCAAACTTTATTTACTGAATTAACACACAGGAACCCTCTGAAATAATCTATTGCATAGTAGTTTGCAGCCAAAGGAACTGTATCTGATTATCTTTTTTGTCCTCTCTGCTCACTAAGATTTTTTCATTGTTCAGTTGTGGAGGAAAAGCAAACACTCTCAGAGACATAACTGAGTGGCTCGGTTCTCAATGGCACAGGGACCAAGATGGGTGGCACACTCCAAGTACACCTGCCCGGGGAGAATCACCTCTCTTCATGCAAACATTAATCAACCTCTGAACTAGTGCAGTGGCCTGGCAGCTTTGTGCCCTGTGCTGCTTGCTGAAATAGTTGTGGTTGGTGCTTTCCTTGCAACCACTTTCACTCAGTGAGCCTTAGAGAAGCCTCACTGTAACATCTGAAGAAGAGCTCAGGAGCAGCAGGGCCTTTATCTGGACTAAAACCCTGGTGTGATGAGTTTCACTTGGCACTTCTCAGCAGAAGATTAGAGTTTATCTCAATAACCAGCAAACAATCAGGAGTAATAATTCTGATTTAAATACCTGTGCAATATCTTGTTGGAACACCCACTGCCAGCCTTGCTTTCAACCCTACGCCTCAAAGAGAGCTGTAACTGAAGTTTTATAGAAAAGTGACTTGCAAGAGTTCCCCCCACAGCACTCGATCTTCTCTTAAGTCTCATCAGCAGTTATAATAAAATAATGTTTGCATTTCCAATGAAAAAAATCCAACCTGAGAGAGAAAAGGCTGTTAACAATATCATTCTTTAAAATGTTATCACACACATTGCCTGGGAATAGAGGTTGGATGCGACAGTTTTCCTTGGCAATATTAATCAGACTAATTACTTCTTTTTTCTTACAATCTAAGAAGCTAATGATTTTGCTATTTTTGTTAAGTAGATGTCTGCCTATAACGAAAAGTATTGAGGATCAAAGATAAATAGATTTAAGACAAAATAAATCCAGCTCTGAATTATCTATTACTTTGACATCATAGTACTAGGAAAAAAAAAAGAAACATCACTTCCTGAATTGTATCCACTTTAGTTATATTTTGTTATAGATGTCAGTTCTGTCAGAATACTGTCAAAATGAATTAGTGCAAAATTTAGTACTTCACTTTTAACCAAGAATAAGATTGTAATGGCATTTCAATTTTCCTTCATCCTCTTGTTAGGACTTGATAAATGCACTCTCACAAGCACTGCTGCTCATCTGACATGATGCCTGCACTCTAATTTAACAAATCTGAAGAAAATGCAAAGGCAGAAAGCCTTCTGGTTTCCTTAACATTTCTCGAGGTCTCTGCAAACTATTTTTTTCTTGACAACTTAATTTGAGTGGATTAGTAGGGGTTTTTTCTTGCCTAAGCAATGTTTTATTCTGAGTGGATATTCACGTTAACCGACGTTGATGAACATAAAACACAATGTCAATGAAAAACATCTGAAGCACTTCTGTATTCATGTATGTATAAACAGCAAGAGACAGATGAACTGGTTTTGACTCTTACCAATGGGGTGCTATGAAGTTGGTTTTTTTAACCACAAATGAGCATTTTTCTTTCTTTTCTCACAGAGTTATGTCTGAACACTACACTTGGACTAGACGCTTCCCCTGAGAAAACTGCTGTGCTTACCATCCTTGAGAAACAGAATACCATTGCTTCTCCAATGCAGAACCCAACTGTAGGCACAACTAAAGGCACAACAGTGACTCAAGTGGCCAAATGTTGGCTGGGCAATCTTTCTGAGCAAACCCATTAGAGATTTTCCATCTTCTGAACACACAGCACCCCCAGCCATCTGCTACACAGGGAGCTCTGTAACTGGAGCTGGCTCAAAGTTAGTCAAAAGCATCAGCAGATGGGAGGAAGGGCCCTGGGATTCAGGGCAGGGTGAAAGCTTTGGGGCAGCAGGTTGGTTGCCCCTGGCAGATCATAAAATGCGGATGCCAGCAGCCCTGACCACTACTCTCAGGAGCTGTCGTTCCCACAGCAGAAGCTACTGCCTCGTGTGCCAGCTCCTGCCCTTAACAACACCAACCAGCTCTGCCTGCCAGAAAAAGCACAGACAAAATGTGCAGCAGAGCTGGGCTTTCCTCTGCCTCTCCCAATAATCCCTCCCAGCCACTTTCTTAGCTCTGAACTGGCCTTCCTCTCACAGAAAAAAATGAAATTATGCCATTTTGTTGGTGATATTGCAGTCCAAAAGGTAACAGAGAAACTTTAGAAGCTGGGAATTTCAGAAAAGAAAGAAAAAAAAAAAGGATAATGATGATGGGTCAGTGCTAGAAGGGATTCTGCAGAACAGAAAGAATCATTTAATAAGTTTTTATTTTCTGTACTTTGGGAAAGAGACAGATAATGTATACATACCAGAAGATGATGACGGTGTTGATGGGGATGATGAATGGCAATTTCCCTTCCCAACTCAGAAGGAAATCAAGTGGCAGCTCCAAAAGGCAGGCATTTTTAAATGGATGTGTTCAGATAACTTCTGACAGAAGTTGGTGACGAGCCACTGAACTACTAGAAACTATTTTCGATAGCTGTTGGAAGCTGTGAAGTGCCAGAGGACTGCAACAAAAGCAGTGCAATATTTAAAAGGATAAGTGAGTTAACCTGAGTAATTACAAGTCTGTCAGCCTGACATCTATTTTGGACAAAAAAACAGGCTATTTTGTCAGCTGACATGAAATTTGTGTACAAAAAAATTAAGGGAATGGGGCAATGTAAGAGTTGCCAATCATTATGTGCATGTGGAAACTAGGTGTTTCTAATTCAGTTATCCAAATCATCCTTTATCATTGGATTTATCATCTTGGTTATCAAAAGTAATATTGACAATGCAATACAGTTCAATTTCCACAGGACATCTACCTTCATTTTGCGTGACATTTTGGCTATGAAGCTGGAATGATAAGAATCAGTACTGCAGACATAAAATAGATTCAAGTCTGGCTGGTAGGTTTCAACATATACTTGCAGTAAAGGAACACTAATTGATTGGGTGTCTCTTTATTGTGTCCCATAAGGATCTGTTCTCAGATTTTACAAGTTAACATTAATCAGTGACCTGGAAAAACAAAAATACAAAAGCATTACCAATAACATTTGCAAATGACAGAAAGATTGGGAGACAAGTTACCAATGCAGGCTGATCTAGCTTAATCCGTAAACTGGACATAGACAGAGAAATATGCAGTTAAATACATACATAAATTTAAACTTTCAGGAACTAAAATGCTGCACATATGGGATCTTGGAGTCCATCATAGAATGCAATTACTGGCTTGGTAATTATAATATATAAGCACTGAAGGTAATGCTGTGGCTAAAAAACCAATAGAATTGGGGTTTAGTAATGTAAATAAAATGTAGTACTCTAGTAACAGAGAGATTATAGTACCTTAACTCTATTTCACAATATTATGACTGCTTCTGCACTGATATTCAGCATTACAAGATAAGAGAAAAATGATGAAATCTCCAAGAGCAACGATGAAATCTCAATGATCATCCAGATCATGAAAGACGTGAAGATGTGACTTTAAGTGAGCTATACAAGAGCAGAGCCTCCTTCTCAGATCAAAAACAAATAAACAAACAAACAAAATTCCAAAGCAACATCCAAAAGTAAAGCATTAAGCAGCTTTTAATTGTAGAAGGAATTAAATCCTAGAACAGCATTTCAAGAGAACTATTGGTATTAAGGAACTTACCAGGCTGGATTTCAAAGTGGGTTAAGTGCACACATTCAATTATACAATGTAAGGAGTTCTTGAAGAAGATGCTTGGAGAATTGTATGATTTTTGAGTTGGACTGTGTCTTGGGAAACTTCCGCTCAAGTGGCACTAAGACGAGACCTCTGTCTCTACTCTGCATTCCTAAAATATGTCTCCTATTTCAAAACAATTGAAGTTCTCATAACACCACAATGTCTACAACACTTGGGAACATCTTAAAAAATTGAGAAACTTTCTAACTGAAGTGTATGAAATGTCATTTATCTGTAATATATTCGTATATCTCGTCAGCACAGTTGGTCACGCAGGTATCCAGGCTACTTAAGCACAAAGCATGCAACGTAGGAATTGTCCATAAGAGTGCTCCAGGCTGTAAATCAAGATGAAATAATTTTACACTTCTAAGTCCTTGAGTGGCTAGAGTTTGAAATGCTAATGCCATTACCTCTAAGGTATTAGTTGTGAAAGTTTCGGTGCGATGTTACAAACTCAATGAGGCCTCTGCAGACATTAAAGTTCAAATCAAGCAGCTGTTCAGCATTTAGAGCACTCATCAGAGAAGTGGGCAATATAGCTTCAATTTCAACATGAGAGGGTAAGAAAATACATCTTTCGCATAGGAGAGTGGCTTAATCATTGACTAAGGTGCTCCTTGAGCTGGACTCTACTGGATCTGGCTGCAATGGAGCGAACTTTATTCATAGCAGCCTGTATTATGGGGCTGTGTTTTGGGTTTGCAGCTATTTGGATTCACTCTTGTTCTACCTATTTTCTCTCCTTGTCCCCGTGGTACAGAGTGGGGAGGAGTGAGCAAGTGGCTGTGTGGGTGGTTGGCCACTGGTCAGGGTCAACACTGCACTTGGAATAATGAACACATAAATAGTTTTTGCAAAATGCAACAGTGCCATGTTTGACAGTAATGCTTCAAAAAATGGTATTCTCATCTCCTCGGGGAGAAGTTAATCCAGAACCTCTTCAATTACTGTGATCAGTGAGATAACATTTATAATAAGAACCCCTATCATGTGTCCTTCCTTGGCTCTTAAGAGTGCTCCATGATAAAACATTTTCTTAATGTTGAAATAACTTCAGTTGTCCGAAGCACTTTTCCACAATAAATACATGAATGATTCACTTATCTCTATAGCTAAGGTGCAGCCAATCACCATTTCAAGGTGCGTTAGGTTTAAGGTAAAACATTTCTTGTTTTGTTTTGTTCTCTTCATTTAACTGTGACACATATTTAGATCCCTCTTTTCTACCGGGTCTGCTCCTAATTAGCAGTGAAGCAGAACTTCTTGCTACATACAGAACTTAAATGCTCTGAATAAAATCAAAGTTGCAGAAATTAAGGGTAAAGCATCTGAGCTTGCAGGTGTGCTCCACCCCTTTCCTCTTTTTATTAACATGTATGCTTTTGCCTATTGGTGCTCCTGAGTACAGTATAGAGAACACCCTTTTCTCTTTATTCTAAGTAACAATGGCCTTTGTCACCACAAAAATCATTAGTAGCAGCATAAAATTTCCCTGAGATTCAAATTCAAATATACATTACCATAGAGCAATTCTTTATAAAGATTTACATTTTTAGAATGTATCCCTGAAGTCTTTCTGCACAAAAATAAGGCAAACTGAAGAAATATTGTTTCTATTAGTAAGATGTACAGGCTGTCCTTCAGGTTCTGTGTTTTATAACCCTTTTCCCTCATATACATGTACATTTTGCTTGTATGCATGTGTATTTGCCTTGAAATTGTATAATAATTAAAACGAAAACTTCTTCCTACAGAAATCAGTGGCAGATTTTCAATGGACACCAATGAAATCAGATTGAAAGTTAATTTTATTCTTATATTAAAATAACCTAGAGAAACAAAAAGATAATTATGATCTAACTGTAATGACTACAAAGCTTTTTTCAAATTCTTTGCCTCGTCTGAAAACTAAGATTGCAGGTCAGCCCAGGCATTTAGTTTTTTTCAGTCTAAAGAAAATGCACTTGCCATTGGCTTAGGGCATGATCATACTTTCTCTGTGGTTCAGAGATGCTTATGCCTAGTGTTTCAAACTACCAAAATCTGGTGGATGTTGTTAAAACATGGAAAGAACAGCACTGAAGATGAGTGATTTTGCAGTACTTGTGTGTTTTTCCAGAAGGCACTACCTTCTGAAAACAATGAAAAGCCAACTGAGCTTTTTAGAGACTGTTCTAAGTATCAATACAGATTCTGAGATACAGGCCTAGGAGAGGGATTTGTAGGAAAGACTAGGAGGCAACATACAGAAAGGTACAGGCCATGGTTATTATGGGATGGGATGATGAGACCTGGAGTCAGAGGTAGAGCCAGTTAGAAGATTCCTACAGGATATTTCCCTTTTTCTAAGGTGCTGATTCGGCAACAGCAAATGATTCAACAAAAATCCTATCATATCAACAAATTGCTCCCCAAAACGAGGCAGCCCAGTGCCCTTTCATGGCAGCTCCCAGCCACCTTCTGCATGCTGCTGGCTAGAAAATGAAACCTGCCTACTAAGACATGAAGCACACATAGTGCTTATCTTAAAAATGATCAATATATTTTTTTAAATTTCTATTTCACAAAACATTGTGTGTTCTGAATTTTAAATTAGTATTTGTTTGAGGCTAGACAATTCAAGATAGTGTCCTTGGAAGTTAATGTTTGTACAAGTATAAGAAGCCTGGCAACACCAAAAAGCCAATAGCCTTTTACATCAGAAGTCTTTGTGCGATGGAGACACAGAAGTAGTTTCTTTCTTTTTCTGCTTTGTGTGTTATTTTCCTGCATGTATTATGATAGAAGAGCTGTCTAAGCCCAAGAATTTAAGCACATACAAATTAGCACTCTAAAATTATTCATTATAAAAGAGAGAGGAAAAAAATTCAGGCGACATTTACCATAGGGTAATCCAGTATAGCAAATGAGTAATTAGAGCAAAACAAACAAAATACTTTAAAATAAATCGTAGTTTTTACATGGGTAAATACAATTAAATTTCAACACTCAGTTAGCTGCCTACTTACCTTGGTCTTCTATTCATAAAATTAGAAAATAATTAGAAATTAGAAAGCCAAGCTTATCAGTTATTTCGGCACTCCACTTTAAATTAAGAAAGAGAGCGGCAACTAACTTTTACCTGTCACTTCAAAACAGCACATCCAAAATCCTGCCCTTTTTCTCCAGTGGGTTGCAGCCTTTATTCAACCCACTCATCAGTTTTCGTAATCCCTTGATATGCACAGTACTAAGGCTCTTTGGTTTCCCCCCAGACTAACCCACTGCAAAGTCCCTTACAAGGCTTACAAATGTCTGCTTTACCAGTAGAAAGCCTATCTTTAATGTGAGATAAGCATACCTGGCCTCATCTGGTAAGGCACTGGGCACTATTGCGGTGCCAGCTACCCCCAGAAACTGTACTGTCTAAGTGTGTGGTTATTTCTTGCCCTCCATAATCCAAGTGCTTAAAGTTAAGATAGCATTCACATGCCATTTGGGATCAGGCAAGAGCATTCTGCACCTTACAGGATCATCACGCAGCATCATCACAGCTAAATTTCAGTCAATAGCTCCTATCGACTTCATTAAAGCCAAACCATAGTTCTGAATACAGATGTTTTACCGGAACTTTGAAGACACTTTTATTATTCATATGTCCTCAGGATATGAACTATAAAAAGCAGTGAAGTGACTTTGGATATTCATGGTACCCGTACATTTCTGTTTCTCACTTCACAGACAACAACACATCTGTGACAAATGTGGAATGCATTATTTCACATATATTTGGACTCAGTAGAAATGTCAGAAGTAGATGTGACAAGGACAAAGAGTTTTCAAACACAGCTATACTCTAAATGCCTTGTAAAAGGACATTAAGATGTGCATTGTGTGAAGGGATTGTGTTATAACATGTTGGTTGGGATCTGAAACAACCAGAACATATTGATGTCCATATTATGTCTGTTAAAATTAAAACAGATATTCAGAAATTCAGCACTGAATTCATTTCTAGAGAAACTGCTGGGTAAAAACGTTAATTAGCTATCAAGTTCTTGTTTTCTTTCATAGTGGTTTTCTTTTTTCATTTACTTTGCATGGGCTGTCACATGAATTAAATCATTTTAAGGTACAAAGCAGTATTCTAATTGGTGAGACCACTGGAAAATGTCCTTGCATCCTTTTAGAAAACTTACTGTTTTCTTCAGTCACAGGGGCCAACATCTATGTCACAAGTAAGAGAATAAGTGAAGTTTAAATTCCACATGAAAACGGAAATTTCCCCCAAGCAAACAAAACCAGTAGGAACTGGGGCTCTGTAGTCTAAGGGCAAAATGCATTACAGGCACCAACTGCTGATGAGAAGACAAATAGTGACTTAAAACACTGCATGTAAACTGAAACAGGAGGCTGAATTTGACTGATGGGTTTATTTTGTCCTGAGTTTCTCTTGCTCTACAATCAGTATCCACAGCACAGGATACTTTGGATGTTCCTAGGCAGCTGAACAAACACAATATTAAGCTACTTCTTAAATAAAACATTTTTCTCACCTCCTTACATAATTAAAACTATTCCCAAATGACCAAGATTTAATGACAAAAGAATTGTCAGCTCTTATTATCTGACCACTTACCAAATTCCTGCCCATACATTCGCTCCAGATCCAACTGCGCTGTGCCCAGTGAGATGCATTTCAAATAAAACTGGTCTGGAATATCTGCAGCTAATTTTGATTAGACAACATCAAAAGTTTGAATTTTCCTCAGTCATTTATCTCAGTGGTTAATCATCAGCACAAGTAAAAACACTGGTCTTTTTTCTAATTGGAATTTGTTGGCTTACCAGCAATCAGTGCTTGTTTTGCATTTAACCATTAGGATGCAGAGCCCTGTAGTTCCCAGTGGCTTTGTTTGCTCAGAGGAAATGAAGCATTTTTGATAAAGCAAGCTGTATTTCCTTTTGAAAAACCAGATAGATTAAGCTGGTTTAGATTCCTGCTATAAAGCACTTTTTTCAGCCCTCAAATCATTCAGAGTTTTATCCCTATCTCTTTTCAATATTTTAATATTTATTTCTAAAAGTTGACAACAGAACTGAGCAAATACCAAAATTAAAAGTAATAATCCTTAGATTGAGGTGAAGTTCCCACTTTCTCAAGGATGACATTAGCTTTTATGGGAAATTAGGGAATTTTTTTATGTAGTTCCTCTATAATCACACAGTGTATTTAGGACTTCTTTCAAGGACACAATTCTCCTGTGTAAGCTGCACATGTGCTTTATTCTGTATTTATGGTTGACATTTGACTGTATTGGAATGCATTTTCCTAGACTGGGCCTACCTTACCAAGAGATATGAATCTTCCCTTTTTTTGCCATTAATTGCCATTTCACAATTCTGCCTGTCTTGTCAGCAATGATGCTTTGTATATCATTGATGAAGACAGTGAGGAATTAGACTCTTTGTCAAGCTCTGTGCATAACCTCATTTGATGGTCACCCTTTACTTGCTGAATCAATGTGCAGAGTTTAAATTTATGGGACATCTGTTTTTCTGACACTGCACGGTGCTTTTTTAATAAAAATACTCTGTAATACTGATTCAGTGCCTGAAAAGAAACCTAAGATACTTCATCTGCACTTTCAATCTGTGGCTACCAAGTTTGCGTTCTCATCAGGGAATAAAATCAGGTTTATTTAAGAAGGCCTATTCTTCATAGAGTCACACTGACTGGTTTTAATTTAATTACAATTTTTTGTCAGCTGAAGTCTGCATCACCATCTTATTATTTTTCTGGGGATTGCTGTCTTGCTGTCTGGCATAGCTCATTTGTCTTTCGCGTTTGGATTTTTGGCATAACTCAACACTGTCCATTTTTGGCTGTTCTATAACATATTGAAATCAATATTCGTTGACTCACTCAACTTCACAGCATCAGTTTTGCACATTACTGTCTCAAAGCCGCTTTTACTACATCCTTCTCCTACCCTTTTTCAGGATGCCAACATTGAAGGACATGATCGGGGCATGGTCATGGGCATATGTTTAATAGAGTATTGTTTATCTCTTTCTGAGTTTGTTGACAAATGCATAAGCAACTCCTGGAGAACCTTCCTGTCATTGTAATCTCATTTGCAGGTTGACACTGTGTGGGAAGGGAAGGAATTCTGGCTCTAGTTGACACGCACTGCACCATGTCACTTAGTATGCCAAGACTGAGCTGTCAGATGTCCAGACTTGACACTGGACAAATAATGGTTTGAGTTGTGCAGGTATCCACCTGAGAGAGGGAGGCTAAGCCTATTTAACAGGAAATGCAGGAAATGCAGTGACACCTGAGAGCCACAGCTGTAGTGCCTTGAGGGCGGAAGGGAACAAGAAAGGATTAAGCGATACCCAGTCTGCCAGAGCTGCTGTCAGGGCTGCTGTCTGGCCCATTCCTCCTCCTCAAAATCTTCAACACTTTGGTTCCAGTGGAGCAATTGCTTCATATAGCTGATAGCTGTAGAGTTTTTAATCTGATCCTGGATGGGTTTATCCTCCCAGGAAATATGGCCTGGCAAACAAGGGCATCCTCCAAAAGAATGCTGTCAGCCCGCTACTGTAACCCTTTCTCAATAGTTCAAAAGGAGTGGATTTTTACTTTCTAGTCTCTCAAATAATCCTACAGTTCCCCAGTGCTCATAATACAGCATTTCTTAACAGTGCTACCAATATTCATTTTCACATATTTGCTGTTTTGGCAAGAGACTGAGATGTACTCATGCGGAGCTTGCAGTCAGAGAAGAATATATTCTCATTAGGAGGATCACCAATTTCAATACCCAGCACAAACTTCTGCATGTCAAATTTCCATTTGCTGGAGCCTCTCCACAACACCAGGTGGGTAAGAAAGGCTTATAAACAAGCTTGAAAGGTTTTCTCACTTCCTGACAATTAATTGCAAATTTATCTTTCATATTCTACTCCACCTAGGAAAAGATATTCAATGTTCAATGGAGCCTGGCCAAACATTTTAGGAGAGTATTCTGAACACTTATTCAGATTTCCAATAGTTGTCATTTCAGCAATATTCACGTCTGATTCTTATTGCTGTTTGCCAGGATGAGTTCTGTTTGAATAAATGTTTGGGAAATTACTAGCTTGTACAAACCCATCTACAGATGAGTAAGGATGAAAGTTGCTGGTGAAACAACTGCATTCAAGAAAATGAAGGTTTGTTCCTCAAACATTTTGCAAAGAGAAGCAAGTGTTAAATTCACTGGGGAACTTGTATGGGAAGAACTAGATTCAGCCTTCTTCTAGCTGGAAGGAAAAAGTTATGTATCTGAATATCCTCTAATATCCAACAAACACAGTTTGTTTTCACACAATTTTACACTACTTTCAAATAACTATGGCATACATCTAGATGTGGGATTCACAACCCCTGTGGATTTTTATGGACATTGGACTTAACAGAGGGTCACCAATTAACTTCAATGAGCAAGTGTAGCTGTAAGGCTCCTGATCCAGTGCTCATCAGAGATCAGAGACACGATCTTCTCTGCTTTGCCTGCCAGAACTGCCAAATGCCCATGCTTACAACATTACTGTCAAATTTCCAAGGGACTTATAAATCATTGATGGCTGTTAACATAATCGAAATATCCTTGAAGAAATTCATTTTTTTATAAAAATATTCAAGAGAGATTATGAATGAAAATTGTTTGAACAAAAGACTGCGACACTATGGAACAAACAATGTGACTTTTCAGTAAAACGAAATATCTGTCACACTGGTTTTTGATAGACACAAGCCACCTGGGCAGTGGCTCAGCAGAAGAGGAAAAGACAGCTTGTGATGCACAATACCCATGTCACAAAATGCTACTAAGGCACTCTGGCTCTGTAGGTAGCACTGCCAGACTGTAGGTTAGATAATGGAAAATGAAGGCAAATCTTACGTACCGAGTATTGATTTCTTTTTCATGTGTTTCATGTGTTACTCATTTGCTCAATTGAACTCACAAAAGAAGAAGCAACTCTTGATTTAGTCTTAAGCCATACACAAATTGTTAAGACCTAACTGTCCAAAAAGTAGTTTGCAATTGTGACTAGTGATATTTGGACAGAAAAAAGCTGCATGTGAAATAAAAAATCTGTAAAAGTAATGTTTAATTCAAAGCAAAATAAATTATATCAAAATGAGAAAGCTAATTTCAAGGACATTAAAAGGAGTAGCCAAACGAGTGAAATATGAACAAATCCCATGAAGACTAGTCAGGAATATATGAGAGGCTGAGAGCCAAAGTTCCAAAAGGATTAAAAAAGCTGGCATGATAAAGCAGAAAAGTAAATTTCATCATGCTATTAAAATAAACAAAAAAAAAATAAAACAAATACTTCGAAAAGTCTAAGTTGTGTCCTAATGAGGGAAAGAGAACAGAGTATACCTTGACTACTGAAATATAAAACCACAAAAAACCAAGATGAAACAACTCTGAGACATAAAGGAATAGAATTTAATAACCCACCATTCTTCAAATATTCAAGAAATGGGAAACTTGCCTGATATTCAATGATAACCAATTACATAAAGAGAGCACTTAGGGAAGACAAAACCACAACAGAAAAGTTAAATTAATTCTCTCAGTCTGCACTGCCTGCAAAGGCGGAGAGAACAGTTCTCACACAAAGGTCATTCCTTATGTAGGATAGAAATGAACCATTGTCTCAGAGTGTCAAAAGAATGTATTTTAGAACAAATCTAAATTCATAAGGTAGACTTCAACAAATTTCCAATACCAGCTACATTTCTATTGTGGCATGTTAACACCAATTAAAGGGGCCTTAGCACAAAAACAAGCGGTAAAGTAGAAAAAGCAATTTTATATTTTCACATATCAGTTTTCATTTTTAACTGAATTTATGGAGAGTAGAGAGGCATAGAGAGCAATCCAGTGAACAACAGACATGATATTTCTGCAGACTTTAGATATTTCTTCACAAAGCTAATTGGTAGGAACAACAACAAAACAGTATTAAGGTACAAATAAATAAATATGCCACATCAGGGAAAAATTAACATAACTTTCAGAAAAAAAATACATACCTCAGAAGCTAATTAGACTTCTTTTTTGGAGCAGGTAACCCTATGAATAATACAATCACTATAGAGTACTTAGGATTTAAGAAAGCTTTTGATGAGGTCTCTTACTAAAGTCTCTGGCAGAAAAAGAGGTAATATGGGATACAACAGAAGATCCTGGATTAATAATTGGCTAACAGATCAGAACCAAAGTGTAGGAAATAAAATTTGTGTTGATAAATTAAGGGTAACACACATGAGGATAACCCTGTGTGTAATGGCCTCTGAAGTAAGCCTTACCATTTAAGAACAAGGTTTTGTGGTAATTTTAAGGTATTTTCTGACAACATCCATTCGGTGCATGGTGATAATTAAAAAAGTAGTGGATTACTGGAAGTTTATCAGGAAAGGTCTGAGAGCAATACTGAAATTGTTACCTCACAAGGGAATTTAACCATGGTGTACCCTCACCTTGAATACTGAATATAGCTCCGCTTGCCCACATTTCATATTGGAATTAGAAGTACAGAATAATGATCAGGATAAACAAATGATGAACATTTTTTATGAACTTCTGAACGTAATGCATTTATCAAAGAATAGTTTTAAGTGAATAACAGGAAATATTTGTTCACACAAGATACTTATTAATTTATAAGACTGAGGGAGAACTTCTTTACTGTGAGTGTCACTGAGCACTGGAACAGGCTGACCAGAGAGATTGTGGAATCTCCTCCCCAGGAGATATTCAAAAGCCATCTGGACCAAATCCTGAGCAACACACTTCAGTGGACCCTGCTTGAGCAGGGAGGCTGGATGAGATGACCTCCAGTGGTCTGTTCCAATCTTAATTATTCTGTGATTCAGTGATACTCTAGAGACTAAAGTATAAATGATACAAAATGGGATTGGACAAACTCCTAAAGGAAACCTTTGTTGGTGGCCGGTAGACCTAGGACTTGGGTACTTGCTACAGACTGGAACTGCGGAGGCATGCTCTGTCCTGCTCTTGTTTCTTTTCATATTCAGCCTCTCTCTCAACAGCCAGCTTTCTGCTGGCAAGCCAGATTTAGAAATTGTTCTTTACGATGTACATTAATGGTAATAAAAGTGTTTGAGGAAACACTATTGAAAAATTAGACTGCAAACCTGAGCTGGTTACCCGCTGGACGGCATTTGTCCCTTGCATGCCGCTCTCCAACCATCTCTGGCGATAACCCTTAGCAGTCCTTAGATACCCACGGGCGAAAGGACAGTTTCTTTAGGTGCAATCATGTCCAATCAGTTCCTGGCCCTCCAGTTCAGGCTGCAGGCACAGGTGTTAATTCCTGCCATCTGTGACAGTGGCTTATGCAGCAAGCACACCTGCCACCCAGAAGATAAACTGAAACCCCTGCATTGCTTCGCGTGAGCACCAGTTAGCAACAACTTTGATCAGCATTTTTCTGGGCTGCACGTGGCAGGTGCAATGCTTCTGGGCTCTCACTACAGTTACCAGCCCACTGATGTATCAGACCCCTAAAGAATCTGTCTCAATGGGTGACACTGCTTCTAGTTATTCTTCTGATTTTACTCCACACAGATTTTGTTTTCTGTCTGAGAAACCTCAGCGCAAGCACCTCCATGTTATTAAAGCACCTCCACAGGTTCAAAAGTATATTTTAGAAGCATTTTCTCATAGCTTTCTGAGAAAGCTAAGTTCACTTAACATTTTTTAAAGTCTTCAGTGAGACAAGAAACCTGCCCGAGTTAACAAGGATTGTAGGACATAAAAATCTGATGGCAAGGACATTATGTAGAAAAAAATAAAAGTAAAGCACAAATGAACCCATTGTGCTGACTGATAAATATGAACTCTGGCAATATTGCTGAGAAGGCAGGCACAGGAGTTCGATGAACCTTTTGAGCTGATTTAACTCATGCAGCTGCCAGATGTGTAGTTGAAAAGCGATACTATTTGTGAATTTAGGAGTAATGCAAAGCAATGTATCTTCAAGAAGGAATTTCTCTTGATCTCTAGAGTGTTTGTCACCAACCATAATTTTTTCAACTTTAATCTATGTAAATGATTCTCCCAGCACCTTCTAATTAATACAATTAATGCATCCAATGTATGGATACTTGTTTTGAAACTAATTTCTGTTTTTCTTGGGACATATGCCTCTCCCTTTTTTCCTGTCACAAAGCCTCTGAAGATGGTTAGTGAGGCAGCTTAAACACAGAAAAAAATAGATTTAAATATGCACTTACGAACACATATCTCAGCCCAATTCATACCACTACATGAACTTAACATTTAAGAGCATTTTTGTAATTGTTAGTGTCTATAGAAACATTGGCACACTCTAAAATTTCAAACATTTGAACTGGAATTCCTTATCTCTGATGCCTGACAATACTTTTATCAAAAAGTATTAATCACTGAGTGACACCATAGAATTAATAATAGAACATCGTTAGAAACACCTTCTGAGAAATTAAACACAATTTTATGAAAATCATTGCTTTGAGCTATTTGATCAATATAGACCCACTCATCTTTGAAAAGAAGTATTATCTTCCAGCATATCTAAAGCTACTTTAGTGGGGTCTACCAAATGAATTTATTTCTTGTGAAATTTGCAATAAAGTGCTGGACTTGCTCCTTTCCACCCTCTTTCCAACATATATAACCATGTTCATGAGTTTCCTGTACGATGGATAGTGTGCAGCAGTCAGGTTATCAAAAATCCTTGTGAAGATAATATTCTTACCATCTACTTTGATGTGAAAGTCTTTACAGTTGTGCCATCTGCTTCATCATAGTACATTTTAAGCCTTATACTCAAGAAAAAAGAACAGCCTGGCAGTACGAATCTGATAAAATTTAATGAAGTCCAGAAACCTCTCACTGTTCTCTAAAATTAATTTCTAAACAGTCTAAATTTGGTGCAATTAACTTAATCATTCCATTTCCAAAGTTGCTTCTGCAAAGTCGGCATGTTAATCTGTTGGAATGGAAATTTTGTTTATATAAGGGTATTTGTACAATAAAGTGTAAGCATGGCCCATAAATTGCAAACAGCAGTCAAATGAATCTATGCTGTACATTTAGATTTTGTTTTCACAGAATCAAAAATCTCACATCCTTTTTATATGGCTAACAGGTAGGAAGTGATTTAAATGAAAAGCCAGGTACAGGCGCTAAGTATTTCTATTTGCTTACCCAGAAGTGGTCTACTTAGAAGATGAGGTGATAAAAGGACTACCTACACCATCATCTCTCCTGCTCCGTGTACAAGAGGAACAGCTAAAAGTGAGGGGTTTGGTGGAGACTTCATGCTGATCACTAGCCAGGGTGCAAGTGTCTTGTGGGTTTTGGAAG
This sequence comes from Mohoua ochrocephala, assembly GCA_013398855.1. Taxonomy (NCBI): domain Eukaryota; kingdom Metazoa; phylum Chordata; class Aves; order Passeriformes; family Acanthizidae; genus Mohoua; species Mohoua ochrocephala. Next base: position 67,973 of record VZTA01020196.1, read on the forward strand.
TCAGTGTAACCTACAGCAATCTCATAACAATTCCGTACTTTCGGGTGGCAACCCCATTAATTTCTGTGCCTTCAGCATGAAAGCAGCACGGCAGTGGTGCTCGCTATCTCTTGCCTTGTTCCGCAGGCAGCCTGGGGGCTCTTCTCCAGGCTAGGAAGAAAGTGTCCCCTGTGATTCTTCACAGTGTTACCAAATCACCAGTGGCTGCCTGGTCTAAGTTGAGAATAATACCTAATTTTGAGGTTATCTTCCTAGACACCAGAATATCTCACTTGGAAAGTTACCCTCAGCAAACGTAGCTCCTTCAGCCCTTATCACACTCAGGATTGTGCCAAACTTAAGACGTGTGCTTTTTGATGTCTTTGATTTCCTTAGGAAGCTTTGGCTCAAAGTTAAGCATCCACTTATGTGCATTTCAAGATAAGAATGACTTTCAAGCCTAAAACCCAAGATGTAGACACACCAAGAACTCCAACACTGAATTACCTTTGAAGAAAACTTAAAAAAATACTAGCCTTGAAAATGCCTTGCAACTACTGTATGGTCTCACAGCCTTCCACTGACAGATGTGCAGATTTGTTACAGCATTTAATGACTGTTGCCCACTCTTGAAAAAATTGACTCTCATGATGGGCAACTATGCTCACCTGAGATACATAATAAAATAACCAAACACAGTAACTCCTTTCTTTCTTCTTTAATGTGGAGTTTTATGTGTCAATTTTTGTCTAAAAGGAGCATCATGCTATGTGGACCTTTGAAAACAGATTTTACTCACTAACTGAGAAGTTTTTACCCAGGTGCAATGTTCATAAGTCTTAATAAACCACTGTGTAAAAAACCTCAACAGGTCTGGCACATCTCCATGCAGCTTCGTGTACCAGAGTGTAGAGACTGAGTGTAGTTACAAGTCATCATCATCACTAATCAATTGTCATATTGACACATGAAGAATAAACTTACATGTCAAATGCAAACTACTTAAAGACATCATCCTATATGGATGACTTCTTTATGTTCATTCTTATGGCATGTGTAGGCTTCATGTTAAGAAACTCGGGCAACAAATTGTGCGGTATTCATTTGTGGTTATCATTAAAGCTGTAATTGTGTACCCGGGTATCGGTTTGGGCATTCAGCCAACTTCAGTTGGGCTGCAGGAGCAGAGGAAGGGTAAGCAGAGGAGTTGGATGATTCAGGCTGAGAAAGGGCTCATCTCTCTGGGCAGTTCCAGTGACCCTGCCCCGGGTCAGTGAGGACTGAGGAGCGCAGCTCGCTGACACGGGCAGGCAGTCAGCTCAGTGGTCTCACTGCATCCCCTTGTGGCTGGGTGCCTACAAGAGCCGAGCATTGCCCATCCCCATGAGAACCAGAGGTCAGGGCAGAACTAAGCAGCTTTTCTGCTCTGGAGAAAGGGCCAAACTGGATCTGGAGCACCTGGAAGGGGAAGGAATTAACTTCTTCACGGTGACAAACTGTGCATTTCTTAGAAACATGCCCCTTCCTCACAGTCCCTGCTGAAGGGATTCTCCAACCAGTGATATACCCTAGAATTCCTCCCAGCACATTTTGCAGCCCACCATAAAGACAGTGTAGAGGCCTATGAGTAATTCTGGAGGAGGAATGTTTCTGACTACACTTTATCCCCATATTTCCAAACATAGCAAGGATGGAGCAGCTCTGCTCACACAGACTATTATTCAGAGTGGCTTTGTGTTGTCTGCAAAGAATGATTTCACCTTAACAATACAGTGAATGCATGGGATTTGAAACAATAGAAACGCAAGCACTTACACCGATTTTCATTAATACTAATTTCACTTTAAATAGAAGGGGGGAAAAAATCTTTGGAATCTACCAAACAGCAATTGGGTGAGAGTCGATAATTTGTCTTTCCGGAAAGAAATGCAAAAGTTGAAGCTTGTTTCATATTTTCAGTGACATTTTTGGCTTGAATTTAACGATAAGGGAATGGCAGACAGAGATTAATACTAAAAGAGTAAATCTGAGTCTCAAGCTGCGTGATCTGCAAAATCCTTGTGACCTTTCCTAAGAGGAGTGTGCTGCCTTGTGGGCTACCCCTATTTTCAGAAGTATCACTTCGAAGTCTGAAAACGTGTTGCAACAATTATTTTTCATCAGTCAGTAACATTCATAAAAATAGGTATCTAATTAAAATTTCTCACAAGCAATGACTGAAGTTGCTACTTCTAATGATCTTTTTTTAAAATGAACCTTCAGAAGGTGTTCTCTTTTCAAAAAGGAGTAAGACCCACTAATGTTAACAGGAGTGGGACAGAGAGGCAGCCGGTCCCTTGAGGCAACTCCTCAGGCACAGTGAGTTAGCAGAGCTCCCCAGAGTGCCTTGAAGGGAGACATGGCTATTTACATCAACAAAGGATTTACCCCTTTCATGTTTGTTTGTCATCCTGGCCTTCCAAAGGATCTAATCATATCTGTCAACAATAGAGAATCTTAATAGCTCATGTTGGAGTCTTACTAGCAGCTCATTTTCTCATCTGAACAGGGCATAAATGAACTGCAAATGTCAGGTCATTGCTTCATGCTCTCACTTGTCCCCCATCCCCCTCAAATTGCAGCACCCTCTGGTTTTGGTGTCCAGATCAATCCAGTTCTCTTCTGAATATTGTAAATATGAAACTCTTCCTGGAGATTCTTTTATTTTTTCGTCACAATATATATTCTTACCTCGTTTTACTTAGTCATCTCTGTGAGAATGAAAGGTGTGGAGTCAGCTCAGTAAGCAGAAGGAATCATAAATCAAATCTATACAAGAGATACACTCGGATAAACAGAATAGTTGCAAACCTATAGCAATAATGTGGTCAGATTTGCAATTTTATACTTAAAAATCCCATTTTGAGGACCGCAACTGGACTACAGGAATATCACGATAATATATCACAAGAGTTTGTTTTCTATCAAATGCAATTACTGCTGCAATTTACGTTGGTCCACCTAGCCTGGCTATAAACCAATGGCTCCTCTTTAAAATAACCTTACTATTGCTATTTTACTTTGGATATTTAAAATGAAGAAGACCTGTTGACTACGAACAGATTGCGCAGAGCGATAGCTTTGACTATTGCTCAAGCTGCGTGCAAGCACACTTGCCCAGACTCGCTGGCAGGTGAGTCTCTGCCTGCCCTTTCTCACGGCACCTGGTTTTGCAGGGGCTACCTGAACAGAGGAGAGATTTTCAGGTTTCTTTCCTCTCTGTTCGCAGACCCAGGAAATCAGTTCACACGCAGCAAAGCCAGCAGCTAATCCCGAAGTCCCTGCCGAGCCCTGATTCCGTTTTGCCAAACTCCCCGCGATGGCAGCGACCGAGCGCGTCAGCCCCACGGAGTCACCGGCCCCACGGAGTCACCGGCCCCACGGAGTCACCGGCCCCACGGACCTGCCGCGGCCCAGCCGGAGGGGAGCGGCTGCCCGCCCCAGATCCAGCTGCTAGCATCTGTTAACTTTTATTTAGAAACACGCGAACCGCTCTGGGTGCGAATGGGGACAGGGCCGGGACCGCCGGGGAGACGCCCGATCTCTTGCGGGCGTTCCTGAGCCGCCGAGCCCCGCTCCCGCCGCCCGTAGCCGGGGGTGC
>VZTA01020196.1:73934-93246 GCA_013398855.1 Mohoua ochrocephala
GCCGAGCGGCGCGGGGGGCTGGAGACGGTCCCGAGGAAGGCGAGGGGAGCCGCCGTCCTGGCTGCGCGTCCGCACCCGCAGGCAGGCAGAGCCGCCCGAAGCGGGCTCCCGCGGGCAGCCCCGCAGCCCGTCTCCCCAGTGCCATCTGCCTGCCCTGCCCGCCCCGCGAGCAGTCCCACGGCTCAGCCCCCCGGTCCGCTCGGAGGGTCACCCCTGAGACGTACCTGGCCGGGCGAGGCAGTGGCTCCCTGCCTGCTGGGAGCGGGCATTGGCGGCTCTCCGGCCGCCCCGAGCTGGCGCGCTGGCGGCGGGGCGACGGCTGTGGGCTGGGCGCGGGTGCCCTCTGTCTTCAGCACCGCTCCACCGCAAGGAAAAAAACAGGTCATCCCGGGCTCATCCATTATCTCACACAGAAGGATCAGTCATTTTCTCCCCCTCCTTAATTGTTTCGGCTATTGTCTTGTAAACGAGTAAGGAAACATCAGCCGGAGCACGCTGCGGCTGCAGGGGAGGTGTTGGCTCTCACCTCCCGTGGCTCTTAATTCATTTTCTTCCTGCCTCAATTAGCAAGAGCGAGAGTTAAAGCAAGAGGCTGCTGATAGAAGGGGACCCAAACCACGCTCGGGAGACCCGAGACAATGAAATGTGCCGATCTGCCTCACGGGCAGGGCTTCACTATTAAAATAAATATTTATATTTCGGGGAAAAAATAAAAAAGAAAAAAAATCACTGCAACAAGATAAATCACCTGTAAGGATAAAGGCATAAAAGGCATTGAGATTGCAGTTTTCAGGTCAAGATGAACCTAAATGAAGCACGTGAGAGGCATGCCAGATTAAAATAATACCAGATTGAATAATCATAATTCAGACGACCTGCTTGCATCCCTAACACAGGTCTCGGGTGTTTTACTTGACTGTATGAAAGTTAAAGTTAGATTACCTCCCCGCTGGGAACTCTATAGATATTTGCCCTACTTTTGAAAGAAAGAGGCAAGGACAAACATTTAACTATTGCTCATTCAGAGATGGGTTTGCAGCGACTGCTGCCTCAGGGGTGTCTTCTCCTTGTGTCAATATCTGAGCTGTTTTTACTGTCACACAGCTAGTTATTTGTCTGCACTGTGTTTATCCATGAGCTGCGTTTGTTATGGAGGACCCAGCCCAGGGGGTTGCTGGTGCCCTCTTTCCCTGCAGGTAACGTTTCCCAAGGAGGGAACCAGGGTCAGAGGGGCTGCCTGTCCTCTGCCTGTGGTCGTGAAGCTTCCCCAAGGCGAGCCTAGGGCAGTTCTGCCAGGGCCAGATCTGGAGAGACATTCAGATGTGCGCAAAAAGGGGGAACAAATTCCCCTTCATCCACGTTTTAATGATTAAACTTCAGTTTCTGCCCTTGACACAACAAACCTGCAGCACGACAGCAAATTATTCCAATGGTTAAGATTTGGGTTGCTTCTCTGGCTTTGGCACGGAAAGCATTTGCAAATGCTCCCATTGGCTCTTCCCAACATACAGCAACCTGTAGCCCTCATTCCCTCTAACCTGGCACTCACAAAGACAGCCGGTCTTTACGGTGAGGCTCATGCAGAGCCGTCTCACCGAGCTGTACTCCCTCTCTGATGGTCTGAGTTTTGCAGAGACTGGAAAGCAGGTCACTGGGTCCTGGTGCCCAGCCATGGATGCAAATGCTGCCTCTCCAACCCCTGCAGCAGCAGGTGGGAGCAGGTGGAAACGGACAAAAGTCTGGGGCTTCTATGAAGACACCTGGGATATCAAGAGGCTTTAGGAAAGGCTAGGGAAAGACAGCACTGGGACTGCAGTGGCTTTGATCTTCCCTGACCATCATGGGAGAAGAAAAGGATTTCCCCATTGGGAAGTAGCACCACTAGCACTGCTGTCTTTGTCTCACCAGAGGCCAGAATGATCCCACTGCCTTTTGTCCCTGACTCCTACACATCCTGATCCTGCTGTGGCCCACAGATCTAACATTTCTCCCCTCAGAAACAGCCCATGTCCCCAGTCCTACCACTTTCACAAATTTCTTTACATATGGTGCCTTTATCACCTGGTAACCATCCTTGAGGCACTACATGGGACTGCATTTTTTGCAGGGATATGAGCGGCCATCAAGCAGGGATTCAAGGCAAAAGCAGAGCAGGGCTGGAGCTGTCTTGCAAGCAGTGATTGCTTTCCAAGGGAAATTGCCTGCTCTTGAATATTTTTTCTTTCTGAAATGAAGGACAAGTGAATAATTTTCATATTCCCATGTTACACAATTCAAAAATCACTTGGAGGTTGATTGAAATATTCTGTTTTGACGGCATCCAAAGTGTTTTGTTCTGTTTTCTTTTTAAACATTTTATACAATGCAGAACAGTTTTTACTTCAGATAAAATCAATCATTAGCATAAAATGGATGTTCCGGTACTTCTTTTAAAAAAATTTTTTTTTTCTACTCCTATTTCATCAGAATTACCTCTTTCAACAGAAGATTTTCTACTGGAAAAGTTCTGTTCAGCTTTTATAAGAAAGGCCAGTGCATTGTAGAAAATGGTTTGAAAGCAGGTTTGTTTGGAGTAGCAATGGCTGAAGCCTGGAAACCTGGTTTGTTGAAATTCCACTTCTGGTTTCCCTAACATGGCTACTCCCTCCTCTGCTTCCTACCAGGAGAGACAGGTCAGATTGACTGCCTAGCTGTGCAGAGTCTCCAGCTAAATTATGGGGGAGATATAAAGCTATTCTGCAAGGATTAATGCTGCCAAAGTTATACAATTTTATTCTGCCTTGGAAACAAGCAGAAAGCTCGTGTGTTCCTGGCTGAAGTAAGTTGAAACATATACCAGCCATTTGATAAATTGTCTCCAGTCCTTTTTATTCTGCTCACTCAGCTGCTTTCCTTTGATGATTTACAAAAGCCACCTGCTATATATAAACAGTGTGCATGCAAAACATGCATAGGTAGCCCGCTGTTATAGACACTGAATTGTTTGCTTGTGAACAAAGATTTAGAATCATCATCATCATCATCTAGCAGACTTGTTCAGGTAAAATAGGGATTTAATCTTACTAATATATTCAATATATTTTCTCCTTTTCTCTTAGCAAAGTAAACATTTCTCACAGGCTTTTGTTTAAAACATGTGCCAGCTACAGCATCGTTTTCACCTCCTTTCTTGTATTTGGGCTTTCAAGTTGCCCTATCTGTAAGAAACAAAGCAACAGCATTTTTAAGTTTTGATTGCTTACACTTATTTGCTGCAACTGTTAAGAAATGAACATAAATGGATCGATGTCTGTATATATGGAGCTTTGTAAAGGTCTGATTGCTCAGCTATTCCTTGTACTAGCAGATCCATTAAAATTAAATAGGATTAACTCGTGAAATTTAGGACTCACTTCTGAGACACTCAGAAACTCGCAAGAGCTTCTACAGAAACCTATGACTATATGGGGTTACTTCCTCTCTGCTTTTCTTTTTTTTTTTNTTTTTTTTGACAGGAATAGACATCCCTCGAACCCAAGGATTCCCAGACATTTGAAAGCTACCATTGATAGTCATCCAACACCCTCTTGTCCGCTGTCTCAAGTCACACTATCGTTAGCATATTTTACAGATTTAGGCGATTTTACATCCTTTTAAAAAAAGTTCCTCCTCCAAGGCTTTCTCAGGAGGAAAGTGTCTGCCTGGTTATGATTTCAGATGTCTTTCAAACAAATGTGAAACCCAAATCAATGTAAAATTCAGTATTCAGGGATGTCTTGTAAATCTTTTACACTCTCTGAGGATTACAGACTCCATGAAGTGATGAAAAGAGCAGATTTATTCAGACATTCAGCAGTTTTCATCTCTGGCTAGCAAAGCTGTTAATAAGCTAAGAGTAATTCCTTCCACATTTAAAAATAAGTAACTGATTGCTTTTATAACTCGATATTAAAAAACTTTCAGCAGCAGTGCTTCATGCTAACTGCTAAGGAGAGAGACTGGAAGAATATGGTCCGGAAGACAATGGGCCTGGCCTCTCCTCAGGGGAAACTCATCTCACAAATGGTTTCCTTGCCACAAGCCTGTACCCTGCAAGCAATGGCATGCAATAGTCAAAGGCAGCTGGTTTCCATTCCTTACAGAGAGGGCACATCTCTCAAATCTTGAAGGTTTCCCGGGCACCCGCTCTTGTGAAACCTAATGACAAATTTTGGTGGTCTGATGGCAATGAGAAAGCTCCCAAAGAGTGAATGAGATGTCAGCTGAATGTCTTCTTCGCTAAACAACATGACTGTTCAGTCCTGGATAATGTTTAAAATCATCCCTGTATTTATTTCTTAACTGCAAAAATGTACTTAGGGTGCCCCCTAGGCCAAAATACTACACAATGTTTACAACATCCACTCACATCAATTCTATCCAGTTCAATTAATTTTGGTAAAACTCCCTCGCCCTGAAATCCCATGATTTCCCTGAAATCCCATGATTTCCCTGAAATTATCCCCTGAGAAACAACATGAGTAAATAGACAAATCTGTGCTGGGACTTGCATGCCAACAAGCTTACGCTACACCAGGCCAAAAAGAAAAGTGCATTTCAAAGTCAAGGGTCCCCAGTTCCCGAGCTTCAGACTCTCAATTTAAAATCCACAGACTTCTAATTTAATTTGGACATGTCAATCTGAATCATTCTGGCTGAACTCACCAGACAAGGACTTATATAAGTGTGAAAGGAGAGATAGTACCTTGAATATATGAGGTTTAATACAGATTAACGTGACAGGTCTACTTAATTAGATTGTAACTAACAGGACAAGGAATTTAACAAGAAGTTGCCATACCTCATGGAGACAGATTTGGTACCCTGTGGGAAATATGGCAGCTGAGGCATCTGCTAGCCAAATTTTCTAGTGATTTTCAAGGACAGCTCTGTGTAAAGCCATCTGCAGGAATTCAGTCTGGTACCACAGAAAACTGGTAACACCTACATATGGAAAGGAAGTCCTTGCTGTGTAGATGAGGGAAAGGTGTTCCTGCTCTCTCCTGCCATCTCAGCTTTCAGGCTGCAGCCGTGGGTGAGAAAGACCTTATGCTGCAGATTGCAGTTACAAAAGGAAGGAATAACTTGTGAAGATCCAAAGTTTACTCAAACTGTACAATGTAACAACACATCTCTGCACTGCTCTGAGAGAAACTGCACGCTGCTAGTAATTTCTGAAATTTTCCCCATGACTACAATTAGCACTGAAGAAAAGAGCTCTGTGTTTGCTGGCTGTTATTTGTGTCCTTCATTTCTCCACACAGAGCCCTTACAGACATTTTGTAAAACAAAAAGCAGGAAAAAAATTATTTAAAAATCACAAATATCAGAGATGGAAAAGGCTAGCAGTCTTTTCAAAATGAGAATCTTTTACACATGACTAAAGAATCAAAGGAAGTTTTACAAATACAAGTTTAGCAATCAAACAACGTGTGACAAATATCTGACATATTTTAAAGAACCTTTCCGGTGCTCACAACAAAAAAAAAAAAAAAAATCCCAAATTAACATGCTGAATACCTATGAATGTTCATTTTCCCATTTGCAGTCTATTATTTTTGATGTAACACTGTATACAGGATAATTTATCAGCTTCCCTAAATACCTATTTTTGAAGTCTGCAATAGCAAATAGAAAAAGGAGGAACGGAATACCTTAAAGACCAGTAGGATTTTGTGGTGACCTTTAACTGAAATGATCTCATTTTCTACACTGCACCTTCTTTATGCAATTGTTCAGGATGGATGGAAAGGATGCCTTAAAATCACTGCTGGCAGACTGGTCAGCTTTTATTCACTTCTTTTTCTCTACACCTGGTTGTAAATGAACTGAAGTGCTGTCAACAAGGGGAACTTCCAGCCTATTGTTCTAGTTTCACAATCATTATTTTCATTATTTTTTCTAAATGTAGGTAATGTGACAGAATAGCACATCATTGTGTAGTTACCCAATAAAATAATGTAAATCTGTGCTGGCTTGGGCTGGGACAGAGTTCTTTTTCCTCACAGTAGCTGGTGCAGGGCTGTGGTTTGGATTTGTGCTGGAAACAATGCTGGTAACACGGAGATGTTTTTGTTACTGCTGAGCAGGGCTTACACAGAGCCAAGGCCTTTTCTGCCTCTCACCCCACCCCACCGGCGAGGGGGCTGGGGGTGCACACAGGGTTCGGAGGGGACACAGCTGGGACAGCTGACCCCGACTGACCACAGGGATGTTCTAAACCGTACAGCATCGTGCTTAGCACATAGAGCTGGGGGAAGAAGGGGCAAGGAGGGGACATTTGGAGCAATGGTGGTTTTCTTCCCAAGTGACTGTTACACGTGACGGAGCCCTGCTTTCCCAGGGATGGCTGGACACCCGTCTGCCCATGGGAAGCAGGGAATAAATTCCTTATTTTGCTTTGCTTCTGTGCATGGCTTTTACTTTCCTTATTAAATTGTCTTCATCTTAACCCATGAATTTTCTCATAAAATACCAATAATACTGTATTTATTTGTAATATATAGCTATAACTTAAAGCAAGACATACACAACAAGAATCTGATACCCAGAAATAGAATGAGGATATGGTGTGCAAATTACACTCCTCCAACTATTTGCAAATTACTTGATGTATTTTTTCAAAAAGTTGATGCGGAAAAGCACCATTCCTACAAAATGAGAGGATAGTTCACAGCATTATAAAAAATAGTTCTCACTAAGTGCTTACACATCTTCTGACATCTTCTGTGCTATAACAAAAAAAGAACAGTATCAGATGACATATGTTTCTTTAAATACTTATTTATAGTCATCATAAGGAGTTGCCTTGATAACAGAAATTGCACAGACTTTGTCATTTTGACTTTCTATCCAAGCAATGCATTTCTGGAAGCATTTCATTACTTCAGGATCTATTAGAATCATTGTTGTAGCTCTCTTTCGTCTCATTTCCCTGACAGTATGCTGCTGTGGCTTTGATGACACATTAATTGCTTTTTCTCTGTGATTTCCTTCTGGTGAAGTGGCTGCACTGTCTCACTGGCCACCTGCCACTGCAGGGATGTCAAGACCTTGATCCTCATGGGGTTGCCTGACTCCTCAGCTGGTTGCTATAACTGCTTGGTCCTTGGGGTGTTTCAAATCCCAGCATCACACTTCCTCCAGAATCAGACATTCTCAATCTTGTCCACCAACGCAACTCTCTTTGACTTAACATTGGATTTATCACAAAAATTGCCTTTATTAAGGCAAGAAAACAAACATCAGGTCTAACACGACCATCGGTGATAAAATGGCTGAGGTCCAGCTGATCCAGCAGCTTGAATTCATTGATTGTGAATGCCTGTCCTCAGTAAGTACATCCAAATGCTTTTTATCTCGAATTTCCATCAGCTAGTTGCCTTTTGTCATCCTTTCTCTAAGTAGGCAATAGTTCATTTATATCTCTGGTCCACTTATGATTAATGGCTCATGTTTGGTTCATGGATTAGGTCACAGAGCTCCGAACATCACACTTTGGATGTTTGCTCTCCTGCATATCTTCCTTAAGCACTGTCATAATTTTTTGGCTCTACCTGAGCAAAACAGGCTTACAAGGCAGTAACAGATCCTGATTTTCTACAAACATCGAAGTAACAATGTTCTGAAATACCAGACCCTCTCATACACTTTGAATAGAACATTAAGAATGTGTCTAAAATCATTAGATTCTTTAAAAAATCTTACTTGCTAACTGTAGCCATGGGGCTGAATTGAAAATGATCAAAAAGGAAGGCCAGGAGCAGTGAAGAAAACTCAAAGAGAAGAACCTCACTCGATTAAAGAACACTTTTTTCTTCTTTGTCTAAGGAAATAAAACTAGCATGTTAACTGTGCCTACTGCCTCCACAGCCCTTCCTGACAAAATACCAAAAATATTCAGTCTGCGATTGGGGAAAAAAAAATCACTGAAATTTGAAAAGGTCTCAAAGGTAAATACATTTGTTCAAATTTTTCAATGTCGGTAGTCAACTAGAAGAAGTAGACTGACATAAATACCCACACTGGGAGAGAGACAGGTAAAATTCTTCACTCTGAGGGAAGTGAGGCACAGGTACAGGTTGTCCAGAGAACCTGTGGATGCCCCACCCCAGGAAATGTTTAAGACTAAGTTGAATGGGGCTTTGAGCAACCTGGTCTAGTGGAAGATGTCCCGGCCTAGGGCAGGGGGCTTGGAACTAGATGGTCTTTAAGGTCTCTTCCAACCCAAACCATCCTATGATTCTATGAAACAACCAGCAGTTGCAACCAGGTGCCCAGCCAGCAAAGCTCTGGGCCAGCTGCACAATGGGGTGGCTCTGTCCTGGGGAGGCACAACTGAGTCCTCACCCCTTTCAGGGATGGAAGATGGAGCAATCACTAGGCAGGCTGATATGTGCCTGACTACTAGGTTTGTGTACGAAAGTGGGGTCCTCATGGAACCACTGTTCCCCTCATGTATGTAAATCGTGTGTAGATTATCAATTGTAACTCACAAGGCGATCCTTGAAACTTGTTTAGCAGTGAGCAGATGAAGGGACAGAAAGAATACATGGCTGAGGTGCTGCATTGTCATACCGTAAATAATGGCCATAGGTAATCAACCTTTGCTTCAATAAATTAAGAGAACTCACTAAAGAGAAAATTTCTAAATAGCAGTTAGTTGCCTTGTTTAGAGAATGTCCACACATACATGATGATTCTGTGAAAACAGTGTATCCTTGTGGTTTGCAAATTTTCTGTACAAGTCTGTTGCGTAAGCACATACTAATTCCATGGCATAGCCTTTATTTTTACTCTAGAGGATGTTTTCTCAATAACTGTAGTATGTGCTTGTTTTCATAGCATATGCTTGTTTTTGTTTCCTCTTTTCTTAGCAACAGCTTCTAAAAAGACTCTTCATCCCCACTGCACTTTTTATTTAGCTGCAAACCATAAGTCCCCAATAAATTAACCCAAAACAGCTCAACCAATTTGGTAGCTGCTGTCACTACAGTAACAGACAGCTATTGATTTCCATGTCTTGATTTAAATTCAACTGATACTTGCGTGTGCTGCATATAAACATCTTAATTCATATTGTGCTTCTGATTTCTAAATGATACCTGCACTTAGTTTACCTTTTCTTTAGCTGGCTTTTATTTTTCTCTAAACTCCAAACACTGTCAACAGGGGATGCAAATCTGCACATCATTCTTTCTTCCTGCTCTCCTTTACCAGACAATGTAATATGTACCACTCAAATGATACATTTTTAACCTATTTTCTAAATCACCCTAAAATTTGATTCTTCAGCCTAAAAAGACATGAAAAGTCTTCTCCGTGTGCTTTCATTTTGTGGCTACATGTAAATGGACTGATGACACATATATAGAACTTAATCCCAAAGAATAATTTGGACATATGCTTAACTCCACTCTCATTTAACACAGCTTTTAAGTTTATGCCCTCATTTTTCTTTTTAGAAATTGAGGAGGAGGGTAAGGAGAGGAATCCGGGGATATGTGGCGAGAAGACTGCCTTCGGCTTTGATTGCGTAGTCCATTTCTAATTTTGTTTATTGATTTCTAATATAATAAAATTTAAAATTACAGAAAATTTTTTTTAAAAAGTCTGCCCAGTAAAAATTCAGAGGAAGTACTATTCTATGAAGCAAGGCAAGGACCACATGTGTTTTCCCTGCATCACAGCTATGCCTTCCACCTGTGCATATACTTTCTAGTTCAAAACCCTCACAGCTGCAGGGACAGAAATCTTGGCCCATTTGGTGTCACAAGGAAGACCTGATGCTGCAAGACCAGAGTTCACAGTGGCTCCTTGAGGCTGCAGGGTGCGTGTGAGAGTGTGGCAGATCTCTAAGCAGTTAAAAAAAAGAGTCTCTTAACACTTCACAGTTGTAAATTGTACTTTTTAGAATGCTGAGATTAAACTGCTTTATCTCTTTTTCCAATTTAAATATCTTGGTTGAAGATATGAAATGTGGGTGAGAGAAAGATGTTATTCAGTTGGATGCTATTTTTAATTTCATAGTGTAGATAATGTATTCAGAAACCTTTGCTTTGAAGGCAGTCTGCATTCAATGCTGGTAGAGTATCAAATCTTTACACAGTTTATGGGATAATTTTGATTAGATGCAGTTCTTACTCTGTGGACAGAAGCGTACAACACCTACAATCATTATGGTAATTGTGTATTGGAAGTCAGCTATTCAGGAGAAAGCTATTTGTTTAGCATATAATAGTTTAGGCCTGTGAGAAAGGGAAGTATCTGCAGTTGAAGGACAAACAATAAAGACTGCTCGAGAGCAAGGTGTCTTTATGTTACTTCACTTTATACGTATCTTAAAGATCTCTCAATTTGAAGTTTTCTGGCTCCAAACAACACTAACTTCACCAGAATCCTTCAGAAATGCAATGCGTGAATGAGGAACAGTCAGCTTGGCTCCTCAGGAAACCACCTTGCCTGTGCAGAAGTAGATGTGAAAGGGGCATATTGCCTGGGAAAGACGGCACCAAAAAGTCCAACCACATCAAACTCTCATCAGGAAACTAAACCTAAGCTGGAAAAATTTTGGCTGGGTGCAATCAGGCCAAACTAGGCAAGTTCCCAAGTCACAAGAAGCTGAAACAAAAATTCTGTAAGGGTTTACTTGGTGTAGATGTTACCTCTATTTCTCTTCTCAAATGATGCTGGGTTTTTGGCTTAAGAACAAGGAGCAAAAGTTTTGAAACAAGAGCAGCAGCTGCAATAATTCTTCTGGAGTTACCAGGGTAGCAAAGCAAAACCCAGCTTGGCATCCAGGGTTACTTTTGGTGGATAACTCACAAATAGTGGTGAGTGGCTGGTTCTCTGCAAATAACCTAACCTTTCTGCATTACCAGAGATGTGTCTTCAGGTCTTCTGACACCACACTCATCAACAATGCCCTGATCTGTGCCCAGAGCAGGACCAACCCCAGGGCAGCAGCAAGTGCAGGGAGCTCATTGGACTCTTCTCCTTTCTAGGATCCCATCAGCGGCTGCACACGGCACTGCCATACTTTTAGTCATTTGGGTTAAAACTGGATAATGCAGATATCTCCCACCAGGTTTTCTGGAAGGCTTCAAGTATGGATGAAAGGAAAAACCACCCTTGGCCTTGGCACCCTCGTTGCTCTCCTTGTGGACCAGATATTGTAGGGCTCCAGGGGACTGGTGGTGACGGGAGATCCCAGGAGGTGTCCGTCAGGGCAGAGCCTGGCAGCCAGGGCCCATCCCATCTCCCCAGCCTGGGAGGAGTGACCAGGAAGGGTCAGTCAGGGTTGGTGGTGGCCCCGGGGCCCTGGCAGCAACATACCAACTTATGCTTTGGGCAGGAGCCAGAACTGTTGCAAAATTGATCAGCCGTAAACAAGATGCTCACCAAGCCAGCAGATAAGCATTCCTTGTTTTGCTGATATCTCTACACACAGCATTGTAGTATTGTTATTTATATCCTATAACATCTTAATCATTTATCACTCTCCATCTGTGCGGCAGACCCAGGACTTCATCAGCTAGGAACATCTGCAGGTCCATAAGCATCCCAGGAGAACATTTTTGCAAAATTTTTGTATTATGTTCCTATCGCCTAGAGAAACAAACCATAGTTAATGAAAAGTAATACTTTGTTGGAAAAAAGGGAAAATATTTATTTTGTTCTGACCCCATTACTTTCTCTCACAATCATTTTTCAAATAAAAGCCTGTTCTCTCATCTCTCGGTAGCTTCCAATTACCTGCTCAATTAAAAAGGTTTATTTTTACTCAAGCAGGGTCATGAGATGTAATATTTCATTGTTTCATTGTGTGACAAGGTGGGATTTTTTTTTTCCCTGAGTCTGTGCTCAGTGATGCGCAGTCATTTCTGCTGACTCATTTCCCCAGTCAGAGAACGTGGATGCTACCCAGCCCAGCTAGGAGGCATGAACAGTCCTGTGGCACACAGACGGGGCACCATGTAGGAAAACGCCTTAGAACAAAACAAGCCAAAAAGGAAACCCCCCAGAGCACTGAAAGCAGGAAAGATCTGGACTGAAGCATGGTTTATTATTGACAGTTGTGTACAAACTTTGGAACTGTAGAGCTACATAATAGGTTATGCATCTACCCTAGTGAGAGCACAGTAGACACAGAATTATTTTTGTTATTGTTTTACAGCTAGAACACAATCTATACATCTGAGTTTGGTTGGATGGGGAAAGGCAAAGCAGAGAGCAATAACAAGAAAATATCTACAGTTGCTGGAGATTAAAGAAAAATATAAAAACTCAATTACTCAATTCCTTGTGATTTGAAGTGGCAAATATGTATAGAACTACCAAAATACTTAAATTGCTTGCACCACTTGTGCTGGTGATAAGCCACAAAACAGAGCTCCTCATTTACGTGGGCCATTCCATCAGTCCCCACTAGGTTGGGCTTCCTGTGGTACCATGTAGGAAAACAAAAGGCCCAAACTAACTTCTCATTGCTCACTGCTCATTGCATTTCTAAATTTTAGGCCAAAGACATGCAAAAATATAGTTTGATTAACAAGCCTAAGTGTATGTATATTTAGAAATACAATGACATTTATATCCAGAGAAAACATCCTTTCTCATTAGTTAAGGTTGTTGCCTTAGTGAGTTAATGCCCCAGGCCAAAGTAAAATCTCAACTCAGGGATGATTCAGGCGCCTTTCTACTACAGACTCGCTCCAGGGACCAACAGTGCCCCACATGACAAGGGGTCTGGAGGCTTCTACTGTCTTAACATTTCTCCCTGAATAGCAGCATCAACCTTATACCACCGCACTCGGGCTTCTCCTGTTCCAGATTTACTGCGCCTTTCAGGGAACAGTTATAAGGGACCAGGTCCCAACAGCAGCAGAAAGCAGCCAGCTCTGCTGCCCAGCTGAGAACCGCCTCGCTGTAATTCCCCTGAGGCTTAGTGTCGCATGGTATTCACCCCTCTCGGATCCTGCAGAGAGAAATATCCCCGTGTCTTCCATCAGAAATGCTGCCCGGCACTAACAGCACCCAGGTAAGGCGCAGCTCCCCCGGAGCACCGGGCAGTTTGCTGAGAGCTCTGAGGCACCTCCGCGGCTCCTCCGTGCCCGGTGCAGCCCGTGAGTCAGCACTGCCTGCTCCGGCAGCCCAGAGCCAGAGCTAATGCTGGGCGGTGCTCAGCCTGCCCCTCTCAAACCTGCTGCTTTTTCTGACCCGAGAGGGCTCGAAGGTGAATTTTGGACAGATAATTTAACATAATACTCCTCTGAAGAGAATGATTATTAACCCTCTGCGATGAAGCGACATCAATCTTTATGAACTTACTTTAACATCAAACCTTGTTAAACTCGAAGAAAACATCTGTGGAGGCAGATTTTCATCGGCGTTAAATAAATACATTGATTTCTGGCTTGAGAAGTGCAGATCTTTCTATACTTCTAAGTTGATAAATCAAGGAAATAACAACCTTGATGAAGTTCATATTTTCTTTGACAGAAACTACCAAGACTGCTTATCACTTATTTATGAGGAAAGAGGCCAAAATAAAATTGTTCCAGAAGACTGCACATTTTTGTTTCAAATTCGATTTGATTTGCTTTTTTATCCATAGTATAAAACGTAGATAAGAATTTTGCAAGCAGTTTTGGTTTGCTTAACTTTTATATTACAGAGTAAGTTATGAATTCAAATCTTTTCTTGACAGAGTGTGAAAATCAGCATTTTTCACTGCCAATAAACATATCTCTAGTAGATAATGTCTGAAATATCTCTTTGTTGTAAGCACCCTTCAGCTTTCCTCCAAGCCACTGTGCCCTGTATTATGTTACAAGCACCTATATTTTGAGCCTAAATTTCCAAATGCTTTTACTGATTTTATTATAAACATTTTATTTACTTAATTCTAGTTTTATTAGAAGGGTTTTTTTTTTTCTCAGGAACTGAAAACTTTTCCTTTATGCATTTTTGCCACATTAAAAAAAAAAAGGCTTATAAAAAGAATATTAAAGCAATGAAAACATCTTATTTAGGTATATATTTAAATAACTCCAAGAACTGGATTCCAAATCCTACATAGTAACTCTAGACGATGTCCTAGATGCAATGACATGGTTATTTTTTTTTTCTGCTCTATATTTAGATAGTCTTTTTAACTGTCCTTTTCTCTTGGAAAAAGGGAGATGGGCTTAACTCTCACCAGTGACAGATCAGCTGCTGCTGTCAGTCCCGAGGTCAGGTGTATCACCTGGTTTTCACAAAACCAGCACGTAGCTCAGCTGAGCGGCAGATGGACAAGGGTGTACAAGAATTGTGCCTACACGTGAGCTGAGACAGATGGCCTGAAGCGTGTTATTCTGTGGGGTGCAGGTAGATTCCCCCAGGAGATGCTGTGCTAAGAGGCAGAAGGGCACGAGTGATATGTTGAACTTCTCGGTTTTGAGGAAGCAGAACAGAGTGGAAGCCCTGAAGAAGTGAAAACGAGGAGGCTTGCCATCATAGCTCCATGGGATTTTTTGCATGCTGGATTCTTAGCTTTACTGGCTTACATGATTGCTTCTGGCACACAATAACATTTTGCTCTTTGTAGCTCTCCAAAAAATATTTAAATCCTCCACTCTTTTGCCCAAAGCAGCATTATGCACTGTGGATGGTAGCAATTATATGATAACACTTTCAAAGTCCCACAACGATAGTTACATTATTTTCTATTACATATACCAAACACTATGGAAGTTGGGTAAGAGATTAACCTATGAAAATAATTTCCTACCAGGGCACAGAATATTGCTTACGATTTTATTAATCTGGAATAGACTGGAACGATGTTATGCCTCCACCAGGGTCCATCTTTCCATTTCTGTCACATGGTGATTTTTATCAAAGGAGCTCAATAGATTTTTCCTGCTAGTTAACTACCCGGGTAACACATGAGTTTGCTGAGGCACAGCATAACACACAATCGTTGTAGTGCAGGGAACAGAGTCTATCTGCCCTCGGTTTTATTCATTTGCTACAAACATTCACATTTCCTGCCAGAACCAATTTGGAGACAAATACAATTTTGATTTTCTTTAGAAGATTTCTGCTTGCCTTTGCAACTAAAAAAGGGCTTTAAAATACCACAACAACTAACAAGCTGTTTTCTCCATCTTTCCTCAGAAAAGAAACCCCTTGCAAAGTAGCACATCTCCTGATTTTATTTGCCTACTCTTTCTGGGCTGTAAGAGTTGCTACTGAAAGCATAGGGGAATTTTTATTCATAGGAAAGGGAGGCTCTGTTCTCAAGTCTGTGGTCAAAAAAATTACACGGTCTTATTTTATGTCATAGTCTCTTCTCTTTATACTGTTCCTTTTTATTTTGTTAGATTAAATGGCAATTATCTTCTTTCGTGCACTGAAGTTCTTTAGAACAGGAGAGAAATTACTGGGTGCTAATCGCTAGGATCCTTAGTCATTAGCTGCTGAACAGAAACGGGGATTTTTCCACCTGCTCTCAACCCTTATTTCGAAATAGAGGTTTGTAAGTGATCAGACAGAAAATCAAAACTCCTTCAGACAAAGGATGGACACAGTGGGTGGAGACCCTTTTGTATCCTTCCAGGAAGTGTCTCAAACACTCCTGTGGAGCCACAACAGGCAAAGTAACAGTCGGGTGTTCCATGAGATATGCCATGAGAGATGGAGCTAAGAGATTTCCATGAGATGTGTGAATGGTGTGCTGAGGGGAAGATGACCCTTATCAGTGCAGTCAGGTCGAAGAGGGAGTGATGCCAAGGTGTCACGGCTCTGTTCCGCCCTTCCACGAGACCCACAGTCTTTGTAATCCCCCTCTTTGTTCCTCTACGTATTAATTGTTCCTTTTACATATAAATTGGCTGCTCTGCCCCCACTTATGACGGCAGAAGAGTCTCACCTCCACTTCTTCCAGAAGTATAAACTGGCATTTGAAATCCTTCATGACAGAGGCTGAGAATACAATCACCTCACAGACAAATCAACAGGCTTGCTCCCCTTTCTTCCCCGAAGCAGGGACACCTCTTTGGTAAGATTTGTGCCTTTGACTGTGTCGGAGTATACTCAAGAACTTCAGAACGAGTGCTCCTGACACACCAAAGATCTCCATTATCTGGCTCTATGCTGGATCCAGGACCGATGATCTCTCTCTCTTTCCCTCTCTTTTTTCTTTCTTCTCTCTACTTTTTTCCCACCCTCCTCTTTCTCATATGATATTGCAGGTTTACCAATACAGCCTTTTGCTAACCGTGTGCCTTCATCTTTGCATTAACAAATGTGAATTTTTCTTCAAATAAAATCGTTACTTGTTAAAGGACTTCCAGGGTTGTGCCACTACACCTTTACCCAAAAGTCCTAAAGGGTACTGAGTCTTGACCCAATAAGTGGGCAGGGAAAGCTTCTCAGCTTTAAGGCAGGAGGGGTTTGAGCAGTGCCAAGACAATGGCTACCTGGGAAAGGCCAGAGCTTGACCGTTGCCCTTCTTGGAGTTATCTCCTCCTTCCCTCGGCAGGAGGACCGTGGCAAGGTTGTTTATCCTGAGAACTAGGAAAGATATTTCTTATCAAATGAGGGTGAGAAAAAAAGAGAGGCTCAGACAGATATTGTCATGCAGAACAGGCACCCTCTTGGGGCCATTGTGTTTTCCCTTCTTCTGAAAGCAGAGGTGTTCCTTTCTTGCTTACTAGTTTTTATGACATACACATGAGAAAAGACAGCTCAGTTTCACAAATGCTTTATATTATAACTCTTTAAAGAACATCATCATTACCAAAGAAAGCAAAAATCCCAACCCAGGAGAGGAAATTGTTAATAGAAGACATGGACAATATAGAAATAGAAAAGTTAACTAAAGGACAAGGACTCATTAAGAGATTCATGGCCCTGGGAACAGTCCTGTAAATGAGCCTGTGAACAGAGCTCACACATGCATGAACTGCTGTCTGCTATTTCTATAAGGGTTCTGGAGGTGCATGATTTTCTTTCCTGTTTCCCGTTGCTGGTGGAGTCCAACTTCACCAAGTGGAGGAGGGTGAGCAGCAGTCACTTGTGGGACTTCCTCACAGCATCAGGTCATCAACAGCAGGTGCAGGACTCTCGCATGAGGAGTCACACCTTTGAGGTCCCATGTGGGGGGACTCCACCCTGCCCCAGACTTGACAGCATGCCCCCCTCACCTCAGTAACTGTGATGGAAGTTGCTGTCCTCTGGCTGCCCTGACTCCTGCCATCAAGAAAGCCAGTTCAGAATGGGAAAACTTGATATTCACATCTTGCAATATAAACCTGGATGTCCTTCTTCTAAAGGGAGCTGCCTACCCAGGTATATGGATGCACACCAGTAGTAGGAAATGAAACAGGGTAGCTTCACAAATTCCTAGTGAAGTGCATCACTTCAGCTGCCCACTATCTTACGGATTGAATCAATAGGCATCCTGGCCTGTATCTGCAACAGAGCAGCCAGCAGGAACAGGGAAGTGATTCTCTCCAGGTACTTGCCACTGGTGAGGCCACACCTTGAGTTCTGTGTTCAGTTTTGGGCCATTCACTTCAAGAAGGACACTGAGGTGGAGAGTGTCCAGAGAAGGGCAACAGAGCTGGGGAAGGGTCTGGAGCACAAGTCCTATGAGGAGCAGCTGAGGGAGCTGGGGGTGTTTAGCCTGGAGAAAAGGAGGCTCAGGGAGGACCTTACTGCTCTCTACAACTCCCTGAAAGAAGACTGTAGCAGTGTGGGGGTCAGCCTCTTCTCCCAGGCAACCAGCAACGGGATGAGAAGACATAGCCTCAAGCCTTGCCAAGGGAGGTTGAGGTTGGACATTAGGACCAATTTCTGCACAGAAAGGGTGATCAAACATTGGAAAGGACTGCTCACAGGCAGGTGGCGGAGTCACTGGCCCTGGAGGTGTTTAAATGAAAGACTGGATGCGGCACTTAATGACATGATCTAGTTGACAAAGTGATCAGTCAGAGGCTGGACTTGATCTCAGAGGTCTTTTTCAACCTGATTCGATGTGATTGTGTCTTCCCTTTGGTCTCTGTTCTGCAGCAATTTCCTGTTGTAACATAGGACCAAGTGGTGCTTTTCAAGCCAATTTTAATTTAGGACTTCGAAATTAAACACTGAGAATCAAAACAGCCAAACCACCATGGCGTAAGGGCCAACATTCCAAAGCTACTGCACACCATGGTTTTGAGCAGCTCTTCTGAACTCACAGGGGATTTACCCTTTCAGAAGGGCTGAAAATGGTAGAAAATCAACACAGGCAAATAAGGAATTAATCTGTAAAAACTACTGCTAAAAAATGGTTGAAAGAATGGTTATAAAAGAGAACCCCATCTTCTTGCTGTAAAGGGCTTTCTATTCGTGTATTTACAGCTGTCTCCAAGTGTCAATCTGTGTATTTCACAGAATCACAGAATCAATTAGGTTGGAAAAGACCTCTGAGATCATTGAGTCCAATCTTGGACCGAACACCACCTTCTCAACAAGACCGTGGCACTAAGCGTCATGTCCACTCAAACACCTCCAGGGATGGTTACTCCACCACTTTCCTGGGCAGCCCATTCCAATGTTAAACTGCTGTTTCTAGGAAGAAATTCCTCCCAATGTCCAACTTCAATGTCCCTTGGCACAGCTTGAGGCTATGTCCTCTCATCCTGTCGCTGGCTGCCTGAGAGAGGAGGCCGACCCCCGCCTGGCTGCACTCTCCTTTCAGGGAGCTGTAGAGGGTGATGTGGTCTCCCTGTGCCTCTTTTCTCCAGGCTAAACAACCCCCAGCTCCCTCAGCCACTCCTCATAGGACTTGTGCTTCAGACCCTTCAGCAACTTCACCAGCTTCTTTCCGTAGTTTTTACTGAAGTGATATTTGTTGTTAAAAATTAATTGGCCTGATTTTGCCTTTTTGCAGTGCTAATAGCCCAGAAACCGCTCTCTTAATCGCTCCTGTCAGATGCCTGAACAGTCCTCTCTCTTCTGCCAAGTGTTTCACGCACAGGATGGGCCAGGTTGGAAGGGCCCACAGCGGTCATCTGGTCCAACCTCCCTGCTCCAGCAGGAGCATCCCAGAGCACATGGCACAGGACTGCGACCAGACGGTCCTCGAGCATCTCCAGTGAGGGGGACCCCGCAGCCTCTGCGGACAACCTGTTCCAAAGCACGGCCACCTGCACAGTGAAGCACTTCCCCACCTTGAGGCGGCACTTCCTGCGCATTCCCTGGATCGCTCCAGGTTCCCCCGCCCCCCCCCCCCAGCACCCACCCCTCACCGCCACCCCGTCCG
>VZTA01020196.1:93867-108668 GCA_013398855.1 Mohoua ochrocephala
CGAGTGGCCCCAGGAATGCCGCGGGCCGACTGCGCGGTGACTGGGGGGCGGCGGCGGTGGGTCACCGCAGCCGCGCAGACCCCGCCGATGGCAGGTGTCGCGGTGGTACCCTGTCGCTGCCGAGGGCATCGCATCTCGCTGCTGGGCTCGCCTTCCCGAGCTTCCAGTCACTTTCCTCCGACACAACGAGAGCTGTCCGCGTCCCTGCGGCGGAGCGCGGTGCGGGAGGCCCCGGCCCCGGGGGCGGCGAGCGCTCGGTGCGGCGGTGGAGCCGCGG
The DNA here is from genome assembly GCA_013398855.1 of Mohoua ochrocephala. Classification (NCBI taxonomy): domain Eukaryota; kingdom Metazoa; phylum Chordata; class Aves; order Passeriformes; family Acanthizidae; genus Mohoua; species Mohoua ochrocephala. The sequence goes on from VZTA01020196.1 coordinate 94,145, forward strand.
AGCTGCCTGTGCAGACAGCTCCGGCTGCTTCACCTGCCCCGTGTGCTTCACCTGCCCCGTGTGCGGCTGCTGCTTCGCCTCGCAGGCGCGGGTGTCTGCTGGCCGCGGGAGCTGTGAGCAGAGCCCATCGCACAGAGCGGTTCCCTCCCGTTTGGCCCTGAGAGTGCGATGCCCAAGCTGGCCTGCACGTGTAGGCCGGGATGCCGCAGGGACCCTTCTGCCTCTGGGTTAAATGCGGTGTTCGCTCGCCGTCGGGATTTGCTTCGAGTGCTGCCAGCATCGCTCCGTGTGCATGAGCGTTATTTTGAAAAACTCGCCCTTCCTTCCCTTAATTCTCTTGTGTAATTGTGGGAGACTGTCGCTCTCTACAACTGCCTGAAAGGATACTGTAGCCAAGTGAGAGTCGGCCTCTTCTCTGGGACAGCTGTGACAGGATGAGAAGAAATGGCCTTAAGATGCGCTGGGGAATGTTTAGGTTGAACCTTTGGAAGAATTTTTTCGCAGAAAGGGTGATTAGGCATTGGAATGGGCTGCCCAGGGAGGTTGTAGAGTCACTTCCCCTGGCAGTGTTTAAGGCGAGATTGGACATGGCACTGAGTGCCGTGCTCTAGTTGACAAGATGGTATTCGGTCACAGGTTGGACTCAATGACCTCAGAGGTCTTTTCCAACCTAATTGATTCTGTGATACTGTGTTTGAAGGTCAAACACAGTAAGATTTGTATATTCCAGGATATTTCCTTTGGCTTTCATGAATTATCAATTAGTGTGTGTTTGTTATGGTTTTTGTTTGGGTTTTTTTCCAAGACCCTTCTAAAATTCTTCAATAACAGGAATTCTGTTCTGTTCCAGCATAAGCCCCTTTAACATTAGGATATGGCGTACTGGATTTAGTAGCTTGGAATGAGCTTCCTCTCATCTTCCTACATTCCTTTAAAAGTTGTATGCACAAGCTGAGTTGATAGCGATATCTATACTGACAAAATGTAATATGAGGTCGTAGATCTATTGCTATGTTCAAGCTCCTTGTAAAAAATCGTTTCTTGAAAAAAAGTTACTATTTGTTTGAGTATTTAATTAAGAGCATGTGGTTTTGAGTATGTAGTTATTAGCTTCCCAGGTGGGTCTAATATTCGATAATTTGCTTCTTCTTATATACCATTTAGCAGGTGTACTTTATTTTCTGGTATTTTATCCACAAAATTAGTTCTGTGCCCAGGTTCAGTTAAGGAGTTGGATGTCCATCTTGACTTAGGTTTGCAGTTAGTCGGAATCAGTACGACTCTGCATTTAGTTTGGTGGTCGGTTCCCCTGAAATGCACAATAGATAACTAAGGGCTCTTCTGCAAGCAGTTTGTATATCCAGGGCCCAGGATGCACAGTTTCCTGGGAAAATTACTCAATACTAGTAGGAAGGTCACTGGGGACTTCGAAGGACACAACTCGATAGCTTGGGCTCTAAACCATGTTTTATGTAGTGGCAGCTTCAGACTAGCCCTGTGTCAAGTTTGCTTTAAGTTTCAGCTCTATGTAGGCTTCGAAAGGAAAGAGGAATTTGATGTGTATTTACCCCACACCCGCCCCCAAATCTCCTGTACTTCCTGCACTTTTGTTTGCGGAGGTTTGGTTTCGATTTTTTTGCTGTCTCCTTCCACCCCCAGCTTTGAAGGATTCCACTGTGTCTTGGTTTATATCTATCCCACAAGATTCTGAGTAACATCTCTGAAATGAAGCGCTCTTGTTGATCTTTGTCTGTAGCTGTCTGGCAAAATTAGAAGATCTAGTACGAGACAATGCTTCATGTCCAGCTTTGTGTGATGGCGCAGGAATAGGAGAGGCCCTCTAAAGCTAATGCTTCTTTGAGTTTGAGTGCATAGTGCTTATGTTTGTGTCCCAGAATTTTGCACAGTGAAATTCCAGTGTGGGCATTTGGTTGTTGACCGATTTACTTCACCTTGCAGATACTGAAAAGCCCGTTGAGAAAACGCCAAAATGAGCAGTCGTCGAAAACGTGCACCTCCGTCCAAAGTGGACGAGGAGAAGAAGAAAAAGCTCTGCTGGAATATGCATGAAGACCGGAGAAATGAGATGGTGACATTAGATGATGAAGTAACTAATGAGGACCATATTCCAGTTCCAAGCACTTCTGCATCCTTCATTGTTATAAATGATGATAACATTGATGAAGATCTTGTGCAGAAAGAAGGCAGTGGCTCAAAATCTGTGAAGTTTTTGACAGTTAACGATGAAGAAGACTCTTATTCCATCTTGACTCCTGTGTCTGTACAGCTAAATATTATAGTCTTGCCATACCGTGCAGATAGGTCCTGGAAGGCTTTGTTGGGAGAATTTGCTCTTCGTCTGCCCTCAGAGCAAATTCTAGCCGATGAATTCCGTGACAGGAGCTTTACTTTAATGAGAGGAGACTCTGACGATGAGCTGCAGGTCTGTGTTCATGAAAGAAGTGAAGAAGAGTACAGTAACGAAACAAAAGAATACCTGGGCGCTTATGAGCAACGTATTTTGGTGGAAGCAACCTTAAGTGGTGAAATACTGGAAGGCTTGAGATGGTTGCAAAAAAAAAAGATAATTGGACTTTATCAAAGACCTGGAGAGGCTCAGGCTTTAAAGGTATGCATTCATTATACTTGTTTTGCATTTTGAAAGAGTTTTTTTTGTTTGTTTGAAATATAAAATAAAAACATCTGAACAACAAAGTCTGGCAGCTACTATATATTTATAATGTAATGAAAATGTATAGTTTCTAAATGCTTTTGTAATGTTTTCAGTGTGTTTTTTCCTACAGATGTGTAATTTTTTTTCACCATTAGCAATGTATTACCTGAAGGAATCACAGAAGCTTTTAGCTGTAATTCCTCTACATGTTTTTTTTAGTAGGTTTATTATATCTGTCTACACCTGCTAATTTTCAAATCACTGCTGTTATTTTCGTGCTCTTCCATTTATAATACTCTTGTCAATTTAACAGTTAATTAAACTGTTAATTGTATGACCTTTTCACAGGTTGGAATTTACCTTCTTGAAGCTGGACTAAGTAAACCAGAGTTTCTCAGTGATGGAGGTGGAAGACCCAAAAAAGCTAATCAGATGATTCAAAAACTCATGGAAAAGTTCTACAGTTTTTTAATTCCAGGTAATGCCATAAAGTTGAATGTTGATGAACAGGAACATTTTTTGTTGTTAAAGCTTGTCTTGTGTAGTAGTTGTAAATGTAAGGGAAAATAGTAGTTATTCCTGCCATCTAGAGCAACTCTTCTTTTCCAAGCAATGTTATTTGTTAATTCACTCCATACTATTATTTGGCCATTAACCACATGCTAATTTGCTTATGCTGAAATTAGAGGTGATAATTCTTCTCTACAGATAAGGTACTGAAGCACAGAGATGTTTTGAGTCCTTACTTTTTTGGAAGTAAATACAGTTTTCACCGGTTCATGTGGGTTGTTTGAACAGATCTCCAGTTCTTGTCCAAATCATACAGGAACAGTTTAAAAGAACCAGGAATTAACTTTGGAAAATTTGTTCCCAGGTTGGTGCCTATCACACGACTGCAGCAATAGATTTCTGTTTGATTTATATTGTAAAGCAGTTACAATGTAAAATACTACAAAATGCAGGTTTATGACAGTTTTGAGAATATACCACTGCAGATTGACAAACATGGGCCTTGCTATCATTTTAGAATTAAAGATATGTTTGCCAGATTACACTTAGTAGTATTACAGATTTATGGGGTGATAAACTATGACTTTTTGTTGTGATGTCTTAGGAAACTTGTGGGGGGAAAAAAACAAAACAACCCAACCAACCTTTGTCTCGTTCCTGAGTATAGAATTGATTCAAAATGTTGGCCAAAGACTGATTCGGTGGCTGTAGTGTACTGAGTTTGTGTTCTTGCGAAGCCTAGCACCCGCCGCCCCCAAAATGTAACTGCATTTAAGTAGAAAAGGCAGAGTTGCATAGAAAATCAGGCAACTTTGCTAAGGAGAAGCTAAAAGGAAGAGCTAACAGAATAAAATCTGAACATCCTTACCTGCTGCAAAGAACAAATGTGCAACTGTAAGGGAAGACTCGAGGTGTACCAAGGGATGGGCCAGTATAACTCAGTAAGTGGGGAAGATATTGCACGTAAGAAATCTTCCTTCCAAAATCTGAAGTCTGACTGACACAAATATGTCAGTTTAGGTTTAAAAGCACAATAAAGCAGATCCAAGAAGAGGTCTGAAGAATAAATAGTTTAAGGTCTATGAATAGTCTATGAATGAATAGTAGTGGCTTTAAATCCATTAGGAGAAATACATTATGATAAATGCATTAGAAGCAGAGTAGTTGCCAGAGAATTCGTAGACTTGAGATGTCTAAGGTGTAGGATAGAGTGCTGAAATAAAGTAATGCTATAGCAGAAAGCACAGTTTTCTTCTCTGCATATCTGCTCATTGTGGAAGAGTTGGGGAAAGAGATTGTGAAGAAAATGACTGGTGACTTATTTTGAGATCCAGAGTAATTTTCTGCTGGAACCTGGGGCATTTGTCTTCAGTACACTAAAGGATGTGTTTATTTGGACTACCTGGTTCAGCGTAGCTTACAGGTGTAGAAGCACTTTTTGAAAGGGAAGACGTGCCCCTCAAAGTTCCTGCAGCAAGAATGTAGACCTGAGCAGTTGGGTTGCCATGCCTTAATTTTTCAGAAGCCGTGCATCCAGCTCAGGTTCATAAGGGAGCTATGTTGCTAGCTGGTAAAGATTCTGGCCGTTTTTCAGCATGTGCATTTTTATGTGCTGTAAAATAATAATGGAGTCTTGATTTCACGCCAATGAATGCCATGTAAATGACGAAGTAAAATAGCTGACATGGAGAACAGAAATAAACGATTGCTAATCACCAGTCAAGTCCTACAAAGGCATGTGCAGCTTAATGTATTACTAATGCTTTGAGAAAAAGAATGATTGGTGAAATGGTATCAACAATGTTTAAATGTATTATTCAGCATACCAGAGATGAAGAACGACTGAAAGCTTGCAAGCAGACTAGGCAATGGAGTTTCAGTAGAAATACAATAGATGAATGTAAAGCAATGCAGAAGAAAAAAATTATGTCCTCTTTGCTAACCGTTGCAAGTTGGGTTGCAGTTCAGTAGGGGGGTGTACAGCTCAGTAAATGCATCAACTTTAATGTTCGGTGTTAGTGAAACCAAATCAAAGGTAAAGAATTATCCTGAAAGTGTTAGAGAACAAAACATGGTCACTAAACCACTATGTAAGTCCATAGTGTGCATTATGCTCTGCTTTGAATTCAGAAAAAGCACGCCACTGAAATAAAAAATACTTGGGAGGGAAGACCCCAGGTGACTGTGCACTGTGAAACTAGTTTCATTTCCTAACAGTTTTTGAGCACTTACTTACTGATGTAGCATAAAATAATATAGCCTTGATTCTGTGCTGATGAATGCATTCCTCTTAAACGTTTCTAACAACTTAGTCTCTGTTTAAATTCCACCTGTTTTTAAACAGAATTAGTTGAGTTTTTTGTAAAATTACACCTAAGTATGTATTTTAACACTTATTGATATCCGTCTGAAGTGAAATCTATACAATAACATTCCAAGATGAAGCTTCTTGTTCCCCCCACTGATGAGCAAATTCTAATGCTGATGGAGTTGTGCACAAGAATTTACACAAATAAAAGATATGACCTCTCTGTTGCTGCATTTAATTTTTATATATTTGTTTTCCTCACTGTACTCTGTTAATTCTGTTAATATCCTTCTAGGTGGTTTTGAGACTTTGTGGCAGGAAGTTCGTCCATGTTATGGCAAGCATAGCATAGATGCATTAAGTAATCTGAAAAAAAAAGTGATAAAATATTGAATCATTGAATCATTTAGGTTTTAACCCAGCACTGCCAAGTCACTCAACCGTGTCCCTAAGTGCCACATTTACATGTCTTTTAAATATTTCCAGTGATGGTGACTCAACCACTTCCCTGGGCAGCCTGTTCTTATGCTTGACAACCCTTTACGGGAAGAAATTTTTCCCTGTTACCCAATCTAACCTTCCCCTGGTGCAGCTTGAGGCCATTTCTTCTTGTGCAGTTACTTGGGAGAAGAGACTGACCCCCACCTCACTATAACCTCCTTTCAGGTAGTTGTAGAGAGCACTAAGGTCCTCCCCCCATTTACTTTTTCTCCAGGCCTAAATGACCCCAGCTCCCTCAGCTGCTCCTCGTAAGAGTTGTGTTTGAGATCTGTTACCAGCTTCATTGCTCTGCTCTGGACATGCTCCAGCGCTTCCGCATCTTTCTTGTGGTGAGGGACCCAAAACTGAATACAGTAGCCTCACAACATCCTTGTAGTCCTCCTGAACTGCCAGCCCTTTCTTCCAAAGGTCATAAACTCTCTTTTTTTTCCCCTGAGTTTCAGCCAAATCTCCCTGTTCAGCCAGATGTTCTCTGCCATCTTTTCTTTTGGCACATGGGGCTGGCCTGATCCTGTACCTTTGAGTTTTCATTCTTGAGGAATGTCCAGCCCCTTTGCCCTTCAGGACTGCCTCCCAAGGGACTCTGTCAGACAGACTCCTAAATGGCCAAAGTCTGCGCTCTGGAAGTCCAAGGCAGCAGTTCTGCTGGCACCCCACCTTACTTCTCCACGAATCAAAACCATATCATTTCGTGATTGCCATACTCAAGACAGCCTCCACCTGCCAGCCCTTCTTTCTTTGTAGACACAGACAATGCATCCAGCAGGACACCTTCCCCGCTGGCTCGATAATGGTGCACGTTATGGAGGAGCTGCAGGAGTTTCAAAAACTGCTTGCAGAGTTAACCACCTTTTTGAGAAACTTGTTTGTAGAGATTTATTTTGTTTGTTTTAATAAGTTGCTGGTTTTATAATGGCTTGTATCCTGTATCTGCTATGTAGTATTACATGCCGCTTCTTGTAGCTTCAGTGAACACACGGGCATAAATTGCTTACAGATGCGGCAAGATGCTTTCTTAGTATGAAAAGACCCATAGTAATTAAAATTTTAAAAAAAAGATTGAACAGTCTGTTGAATTGTCTGTTCCAGTGAATGGTAAATGGCTCAGATTTTGTTTTCCCGTGGTGTCATGGAGCAAGAGTAGCTGGCAATGGCATGTATCGTATACCATTTGCCTTCAGTTTTCTTAAGAAGAATAAATTCTTTGTACAAGGATGTTTTTGGTATTTGCATTATTTACTACCATATGTGAAGCAACGAGTTTTCCATTCATCTAGGCTGTTTTCATTAATGCAGATATTGCTGTACAGCAATCTGGAAAAGGAAAGATCCTACTGCCGATGCAATAGCAGAACTGTAGTTCAGTCATTGAAGGAATTAAATGCAGTACTTGAAAAGCATCAGAGAAACTGAATTTTTAGATAGTACAATACCATCTGTTTCTCAAATGTAAAAAAGATTAAGATGAGACCTCTATAATTGAATTGCATTTTGAAATGGTTGAAAGCATAATTAAATATTCACTGTTTAATAAGTAATTGAGAGAGGGGTAAACTTCTTAGCATGCTTTTCAAAATCCCTGTGGTACATAGAACCATTTAATCATGAAAAAGAAATCTCTGAAAGAATGAACAAAACAAGAGAGGCATGTACAAAAAAAATCCAATTGTATTAAAAAAAATTGCTTTAAATTATATTTTAGTCTTTGCTCCCCTGTAAAATTCTGGATAGACTTAGTTTATATAGAAGTCAATTTCTTATGCTTAAAAATGTGAGGTTGAGACTGTTATTTTAGCAAGTATAATGATAGGTGTCATTATATATCAAATTCATTGATCAAAGTTATACTTTGCAAACGCTCTAATTTTCTGTTCTTTTCCTAAGGTGAGGGATGTGTGTTACAGGCTCCCTTCGAATGGTTTCTTTTAATATATAAAGCTGAGGGCTTTGCTTGGTGCTTTTCATTTGGCTGGATCATTAATAACCCCACATGTGCACTCTGATTGCCTTCTTTCCATTACAAGTCGTATATACGGTTTTCATGAATATGTAGAACCTTGATGTCCTTCCGTATTCTCGTTTCCCTTGTGAAGCACAGGAACTGTTCTTTTGATTTAAAAGGATTAGGGGAAGGTACTAATGTCTGCCACATATAGGCATATAATTTCCTGCTTTTGTTTTGGAAATCATTCTTTACCTTCACCACCCATTGGAATGAAAGAAAGCTTTTGCTTTTCATGAAAGAGTGCCTATAGCAGCTCCTGAACCGTATTTTAAGATTAAGCTTTCTGGTTTTTGCCAGGTACATCTCTTCCTTGTTAGCCTGAGGCATGGGAATTAAAATTTGATTTAAGTGTGCCAGCCATCAGCTGTTTTATTGGAATGTTAAATATACTTTAACATGCTGAAAATGATGGCTTTGACTTGCTTCCAATTTTTTTCTTTTAAATCAAAATTCTGCAGGGTGAATTTATCTCCAGTGCGAGCTAGGGTTAGAATTGGTCTGTATTTTTTTGATACTGATATTTTAATTTTAGGCCTAAAACACAGTCAAAACTTGTCCTCCAGGTCTTTCATTCTCTCATATCTGTTTTCTAGAATGCCAACCCTTGAATTTTTCATGAATTTTTGTTCTATGTTGTTTAAGTTCTGTGTCTGCCTATATATCCAAATTATGTGAAAAATACGCAAGCACAAGGCCTTCTTTCCTAGAGGGTAGAAAAGAAGGGTAGGCCTTCTGTCCTAAAGGGTGCACACTTCTCTTGAGGTGTGTTTTTAATTTTGAAAGTATGCCTTGTCTGAATTTTTGCAGTGATGCAAGTGGTGAGAATTACTTGTCCTGCTGCTACAATTTTCTTATCCAGATGAAAAAATTAAGGTTAACTTGAAAGGTCTCTGAAGAGACTCTCCTGTATTGGTTTTTTTAGTGTGTAATTTTGTAAAGAAAGACTTTATTGCATGAAAAATGTGCAAATCCTTGACAACCCACTGTATTTTTTTCCTTTCTATAAGGTCATTGACCCATATTAATATTTAACTTAGAAACATGAGATACTTGTGATTCTGTATCGATTAGAATTTTTTAGTGGAAGGTCTTTATTAAATAAATAAGATCAGGTCATTCTATACCTAAATTCTAAAGACAGAGCTTTCCTCATTATGTGTACATCTGTGATCACCACAGCATGTTAACTTTTAGGTGTCCTGGTTCCAGCTGGGATAGGGCTAGTTTTCTTCTTAGTAGCTGATCCTGTGCCATGGGGTCAGTGTATTTGGGGTCAGTGTGACAGCAATGTTTGTAACACAATGATGTGTTACTTCTTGCTGAGTGGTGCTTACCTCAAGCCAAGGACTTTTCAGTCCTTGGTCTGCTGGTGAGCAGGTGCATGAGAAGAGAGGGAGCATGGCCAGGACAGCCGAAGGGATATTCCACACCACAGAGCAACACCCTCAGTTTATAAATTGGTGGGAGTTGGCTGGGAGCCACCAGCTGCCACTTGGGAATGGGCTGCGAATTGATCGGTGAGAGGTGAGCAGTTGTGTTGTGCATCGCTTGTTTCTTGGGTTTTGTTAATCTTTCTCTTTTTCCTTTTCATTGCTATTACTGTTATTATTACTGTTGTTGTTGTTATTACAATGTTTTACTTTATTTCAATTATTAAACTGCTCATTGTTTGCTACTGCTGCTAGCTGAGTCAGATACACTCATGGCATATGTTTAAATGACATTTTGCTTTGCTTGTTTTCGTATGTGTAAACTAAATATGTTGCAGAAAAATTTCCTGAAATGTTGTCCCAAGTCGATTGACAATGCATGTCTTGGATTATTTGTTGTATGCAGATGAGCTGGAGGAAGACGAGGAAGAATCTGACACGGAACTAGAGCGACAAAATATTGAAGAGCTTTATGACTTTGTAAGGCACACTCATCAGCAGGATATCCAATTACTGAGAAAGGATGTGCAGCATCCTGCATTAATTCCCATTCTGAGGCCATACCAAAATGAGGCTGTGAATTGGATGCTTCACCGAGAGAACCACACAAGTACTCCAAGTAGTGGCAAGTATATGGATCTGAAAAACTTGCATAATTGAGGAAAGTGTAATTGTATTGTCAGCAGTAATGTTTTCTTGCTGTTTGATTAGAAGTTTTGTGAATTATGTCATTAATATTTTCATAAAAGTTGCTGTTTGGGTGGTACGATAAATTATAAGCTAGGTCTTGCTGAACAGCAGCAGTTGATATATCGTGTTGGTCATGAAGCTCTGTGGAGGTGGACTTCAGCTTTTTGTCTCTTAATGTCACAAAAAGGCTGAATAATTCTAAGGAGTGTGCTGTTAATAGAGAAACCTCATCATAGTAACATGAACGCTTTCTCCATAGAAAACGCGCTGCACTTCTTATGGCGGGAGGTGATCACTCTGGATGGAGTAAAAATCTACTATAATCCATTTACTGGCTGGTACGTTTTCATAGTTACTCTTTCTGAGGACACCTCAAGGTCGTGCTTTGTGAAAACCATATAGGTAGCTTTATCCCTCACGGTATAAGATATTCCATTACTTGTTTTTCACTTAGCAACTAAAGAATTAGAACAGTGATATCTTTAATTTGAAAAAAAGCACAAACTGGACTATGTAATGCACAGGTAAATATGTAGATCTCAAGTTGAAGATGTAATGATTAAAGCTTTTTTTTTTCAAAAATGGTCAATAATTTAGTGGTTTAATATTAACATTTTTTAAACTTAGAGTATTGGAGGCTTTGACCTTCTCATGCAATGTTTTTTAAAGTCCAGAGGGAGGGGGCAGTATAATGCTTTTCATTAATGTTAGGTATTGCATTACTAGATCTGTTTCTCTTTTCTCATTAATTTGGTTAGAATAGAACCTCTTGATTGCTAGTTTGCTTTTTAGTTTTCCCTGTATAACTTTCAGATCTTTGTCACGTGACTATAAAAATATTTCAAAGTTTTTGAGACTTATGCTATGATATGCTAGGGTTAGCAGGGCAAGGCCTGTTAGGAGGTGAAAAAATTCTAAAAATTGTGGCATACGTGTTTGTCTTGGTCACGTTCATACACCCAAAAAGCTTGCTAGTTTTTGTTAATCTCAGTTTAACTGATAAAAGATAATGCCTCACCTTACAAACTTTACCTTGCTGAAGCTATGGTGTATGTCCCTATACTCACGCTTCTCTGTCACACCATTCTGTAGTTACTGACTTTCACTGGGAATGTACTTGAATTTTAGTATTATCCGTGAATATCCAACTGCTGGACCCCAGTGGCCTGGAGGTATTTTGGCAGATGAGATGGGTCTTGGAAAAACAGTAGAAGTGTTGGCTCTTATTCTGAATCATACTGGACCGGACATTAAACAAGATGATCTGACATTACCTGAGGTGAGGAAACCAGGGTGAGAGTTATTATGAAGAAAATGCTTTTCAGAGTTAATGCAAGTGCACTTCTTGAATGTATTGCTTTCTGGTTTATAGAAGTCCATATTTAAAGCTGTATTACTGTAAAAGTTTTTCCCTTTGTTGGGCATGATACTTGGCAGCATAAATGGTGGAATAGTTTGCACGAGAAGCTGTTGCCTTTGCCATTGTTCAGTGGTTTTATCAGGCAACTTCTCAGTTAATATAGTTTGCACAGGCTTCAGGAGTGCATAAATACATAATTTAATTTACTGTGTTGGAGGTCATTCTCCATTGTAGTGATGAGTGTCACATATCTGTTAGACACACGTTCTGTCCTAAAATGGGGACAGTTTATGTTCTGAATAAAGATTTCTACTCTCCCTCTATTTCATCTAATAAATGAGCTTATTTAGCAGCAGTTTTCCATCTTTTCACTTTCCTCATCATGCATACTGTGAAAACTTGGCACATCCACTAAACCCAAAAATTCTTTCTAAAGGGAAAGAACCATTATTCTTAAGTAAACTCTTACCACTTTGTGAGTTCCATCCCTTGGAAATCATGGCAATCAGTTTCATTGTACATTTATCATAGTGATCTCCTGCCTGCTTGTAATTTTATCACTTAAAAGGACTCAATTCTTGGAGAGAATAAGATGATTCTTAAATGTGTGAGAGGGTCAGCACCGAGGAGTGCGAAGAGGGGAGTGTAAGCACAAACGTGCCTGGACACCGACTGACAGCAATAGCTGGGGACCAGAGCTTTTGGAGGGCTGGTGTTAGTGAAACTGTTTCACTATGTAAGTAGTTGGGACAGGCATCTTAGCTAATGTATTGCTCTAATAAAAGAGTATAATTTTGGGGGGCAGTCCCTAAAAAGAGAAACATACTTTTTATACAGCTAACTGGGGCTCTTCATCTATATTGCTTACCTCCTTTTGTGTTTCTAGCTATATATTAAATATATATTTTCCTCTCGCATCACTTACAGCCTAGATCACTTACAGTTGTAGATTCCTGCAACTTAATGCTGAAGCAGTGGAGGTCCCAAGAGGCTTTCAGGGCTGCTCTTTGTGTTTCACTTAGGGTGCTGAACACTGTTTGCCAGGAAACCGAACTGAATGACAAGTCACTCCATACATTAAAAATGAGCTATCTGAGCAAATTAGTGAGATCAGAACATACATCTGTAGCAGCTCATGCTTATTTTCAAGTGTGAAAAGATTAATGAAGGTCAGAGTGACTGTGAAGAGACATGAGCTAACAACTATTTAATGTTGTCTGCATTAGGGTAAGCTTGTGAACTTCTTTGTTCCACCTCAACCTTTAGAGGGAAATAAAAAGAAAAAACCAAAGGAAATGGAGCCTAAATTAAAGGAAAAAATACAGTATCCCAGTAAGTATTTCTGATGACTTCTAAAATACACTTTGCTTTTAGCATTGTCTTATGCTGGCCCCTGACTAGGAGTTCAAGGCTGCTCTTCACTTCTTCAGAATGAAATTATTCTTTTGCTGAGCACTGTCATGTAGGATTTCATGCTACAAACAAGTGGCCCACAGTTAAAAGTAAAGTTACCAGCTCAGAATTCTGTGCTACAGAGCTCCACGTACCTAGCGGTCTTTGTAAAGAGTTTACACATTTAAATGAAATAAGCTGTCTTTTTTATGCCTCAGTAAGAAAATTGAGTGACTTATTTCTATTGCTATCCAACATTGTTTTAGAATCACTGCAAAACAGCAATTTGTAGAGCTACCTCAAGTAAAAGCTTGTCAAAACTGCTGCCTGTCTGTTTTGCCTTTTTTAGATGAACACTATGTTTAGAGTTCCCTTAATATGTGTTCTGTCAGGTAACTTTTATTTTACCTAAAGCTGTAAGTTGTTTTGTTTTGATTCTTCATACAGGCTTAAGAGTAATGATATTAGCAGCTGTAAAGGAAATGAACGTGAAGAAAGGAGCATCTATTATTGCAATATTTAAGTACATCAGTTCTATGTATAGGTATGACACACAGAGAAATAGACGGCTTCTCAAAAGAACTCTAGAAAAGCTAATCGCGGAACAGGTGGTGGAGCAAGTTAAAGGACATGGTCTGGCTGGGTCTTTCAAGCTGGGAAAGAATTACAAGGAGCAGAAGAAGCGAGAAAGAACCAAAGAGCAGGTAAAACATGCTGCCATAGTTACTTCAAAGAATGTTGCAAAGGCTGTTCTTTTTTCCGCCAATCGCGTGCTACTTTCTGCTGTACTGTCTGTGTGCACTAGTTCAGTGACACTGACTTAGTGGTAAAAGTGATGAAAACTGCAGCAATTGCTTTGACATTCATAAATAAGGAAGCAGAAATCATAAGTAGATCAAATTTGGGGCTAAAATACTAACTACATCTGTCATAAGTCTTTTAATATAGTGTCACTGGGAGTTGCATTGTTCTTATTGTGAAGTTGATTTTTAAACACTGGTAAACATTAACCAAATCTTCAAACTGGAAATTGATATAAACCCTTAATATCTCTGTATGGATGTGTTTATATGTTCATTAAAAAGAAAAAGGTGAGGAGAAAGTTGTTTCGGTTGGAAGGGACTTTAAAAATCATCTAATTACAAACCCGCTTGCCATGGGAACACCTTCCAATAGACCAGGTTGCTCAAAGCCCCATCCAGCCTGGCCTTGAACACTTTCAGGGTTGGGGCATCGTCAACATCTCTTGGCAACCTGTTCCAGTGCCTCACCACCCTCACAGCGAAGAATTTCTTCCTAATATCTCATTGAAACCTACTCTCTTTCATTTAAAAACTATTCCTCCTTGTCCTGTCACTACATACTCTTGTAAATAGTCCATTTACAGCTTCTTATACCCTTCCCTCAGGTACTGGAAGGCCATAATTAGCTCACCCTGAAGCCTTCCCTTCTCCAGGCTGAACAATCCCAACTCTCTCAGCCTTTCCTCATAGGGAAGGTGTTCCAGCCCTCTGATCATCTTCGTGGCCCTCCTCTGGATTAACTCCAACAGGTCCACATCCTCCTTATGTTGGGGGTCCCAGAGCTGGATTGCAGTACTCCAGGTGGGGTCTTACAAGAGTAAATAGATAGGCAGGATCCCCTCCCTTGCCCT
>VZTA01020197.1:0-18540 GCA_013398855.1 Mohoua ochrocephala
AACTCAGTTGACAGCTAATATATATAAAGACAATTGTAATATATATAATATATGTAAGAGTGACATAATTTAGATGCTTTGGGTTCTAAGATGAAATTGAAAAGCATATCTGGGAATTTGATCAATAAAACTTGTTTTATTGATGCTGGATTTAAATTTATTTTCTTTATTTTGTCTCTGAAACAAGACATTTCAGTTGGCTACCTCTTACTAAAGTGGAAGAGAATTGGTGTTCAAATTCTAGGATTTCTTCAGGAATCTTTAAAATATTGTGACTTTTATTTAAACACGAGTTACGAAAGGAGCTATTTAGGTGAAATCCCAGTACTTTTGTAGTACACACTGCACAGTTTAGGAGAAATTTTGGAAAAGTAATCCCAAAGATTTAAGAGACCAAGTGCAAATGGGAAAAACCCCATGCATTCCTCCCCTAGGAGTGCTGGAAACCTGGCTCAAAAATTCTGCGTTTTGCAAAATAGTGATGTTGTTTAGTACTGTGATTCTGTGCTTCCTGACCTGGTTTCACTGCATTTGACATCTCAAATAGTGCTGGAAGAGGAGTTGTTGCAAACTCAACTTTTAAAATTCATTTTGAAGCAGAAACAAGATAAAAGTCTTTTACCCGGTTCTTCTGTGTTGTGGTACAAAGTTAGGTGATTTGTATGAGGAAAAAAATCTCTTGCCGGATTGAAACTTGAAAGTAATGAAATAAAATCACAAATATGTGATCTGAGATTTCATGTTTTTCTTACAGCTTGGTAGGGAGATTGAAATTCAGAATGATCTGGATGTTGTTCAGTTACTACAAAAGCAGTACCAAGAAAGGTTAGAAGAAGAAGTAGCAAAGGTATTACTTGTATTTCGTTACTTTAAATTGTGTTTAAAAAAATCTGTCATTTTTATTTGCCGTTTTCAACCATTTAGGCAGTTGTAGCATATGCTAACTTTTGTATGATTTATTTACAAGGAATTGTTTCATTTGGCTTCTGAATGGGAAAGTCTTGAAAATTTCTGTTCATGTGGGTTGTAGTGATGGTGTTTAAAACTTCAGAGGAAATAGACAACATGCTACCATATTCTAGGCTAGAATTTATTTTAAAAATCCACAGACTTAGAGTGTATTTCTTGCTACCATAGGCTTAACAGCAGGTCAGTTCAAAAGATTTTGCACTTAACAGTTTAATACTATTTTCTGATCATATTTTATTGTGCATTTTAATATGTTGTGTAAAATACATAGCTTTTCTTTGGATCTGGTAACTCTAAAACATGAAAAGTAAAATTAAGATTTTATAGGTAGAGTATATTTATTTGTTTGTGGATTTACTTACTTCTTGATTTGCAAAAAAGTTTCCACTTCTTTGCAGAAAAAAAATGTTCTCTTATCTGCTGCTAAGAAAATCCTTCTTTATGAGGAAACAAATGTTGCATTTGGTTAAGATCAGTTTAAGTTCAAAAGGCAAACTCACATTTTCTGGAAAGGAAGGGTTTGGTGTTTTCAAGAGTAACACTCCTGTATTTATTATACTATTTTGTCACACTTCTTGCAGCTTATGCTATAAATGACTGTATTCTAAATCTAGAGTAGAATTGCTCACATGATTGGAAAAGGGGTTTATTTGTATTAGAGATACTTAGCAACACAAACGTTATCAGCCTGTTGTAACTGCAACTGCAGCTAGTTAGTGCCGATAATTTCTTTCTGGTCAGGTAAAATTCCTGTGCTGAGTATCAAGCACATGGCACTGCATTCTTTATGCAGCCCAAAATTCCATGTCAGTCAAACTTTTACATGGGATGCTTGGCTAGACAGAGAAAGTTTAGTACAGCTGCTCATAAGTCAGCGTGCCAGCACTTGTTGAAATCATCTAATAGGGTCTTTTTTAAAAAGAACTTGATAATTCCATGCTAAATAATCTATTGTAACTGAAAACAGCGTTGTAGTTTATTAAACTACCTTAAATACAGCATGTCTGTATTTTAAGATGTGACCATTTTCAAGACTGACAAGATATCTTTGCTCTTTTATCTTTCTGTTTTTCTCTGGGAACTTTTGGTACTTAAATTTATATTGTTGATGGTCATCTATGAGATTTCTTCAGTAACAGGAGATGCTGTGAAGCATAAACTAATACAGACTTCTCTTATTTATTCAGGTTATTGTGTCAATGAGCGTAGCATTTGCCAAACAGACTGAATTGTCGGGAATTGCTAGACAGAAGGAAGAAGAAGCGCCAACACAGATTGTACATCAAGAGGGAATACATTTTGAAATTAAGAAGCAGCACAGTGAAGAAGAGGTTGACAGCCTTCTTAGAAAAGCAACAGGAAAAGGCAGTAAGCCTGAAGAAGAATTGAAATCACTTTGCAAGGAACTCAGTGAAGAGTCTGGAGAGATCAACTCGCTTGGAGAAGAGCTTCATTCCAATAGCAGCCCTGATTGCATATTAGGACAGAGCACACATACGTCAGTGATTTCTGAAGAACTTTTTTCCCATTGCAAAGGTCTTACAGCAGAAGGAACACCCGTAAGTGTTTAAAAAAAACAGCAAAGAAAAAATTAAGATGAAAATTCCATTCAAATATTTCCTTTTCCCTTTCAAAGGCTTGACATCTCCAGACCTAAATTACCTACCCTTCTTTCCCGTGTGCTACGCCTGAGGAAGGGAATATGACACCAACTGTATTGCAGACAATAAATTGTTTAGAGACTTTTTGTAAGCTAGGTTTTACTTCAGTGTTTATACAAAGAATAGATTAAAAATAGCGCTTAAACAGTTTGAATCTCTTGTGATAAAGGATATCAGCTGAACACAAAAATTATTAAAGTGATGTAAAGCATATAGTTAGCATTTCACAAACATGGGGTGGGGCCTAGCTGGAATAAATAAGGTAAAAAGGAGTCATAAAAAGCATAAAAGTTAATACTGTTGAGAGTTCTTGGAAAAAATTTGTCTTTTTAAATGGAGAATAATTCTAAGCCTGGACCTTCCAAGAAGCAGGCAGCACGATGATGCTTTCACGACAGCTACTTTAATTTATGAAAGCATTTTCTAAAGTGTATTTAAATATTTCCTGGGAACAGTTGTTGAACATAAAATGCTGAAATTGTTGCACTGTTTCAGCGCTCCGGTGAGATGGCGGCCGCGGCCGCAGAAACGTCCAGTCAGCTGCTGTTGTACGAGGAGCGTTTGGAGGACATGCGGCAGGAGCTCGTGCGGCAGTACCAGGAGCATCAGCAGGCCACTGAGTTACTGAGACAGGGGCACATGCAGCAAATGGAGCGTCAGAAGGAAAATCAAGACCAACTCTTAGCAGAGCTGGAGAGTCTTAAAGTGCAATTAGCTGAGGTAACACAGAATTCAACCAGTGAGCTAATATGGGTTAACAAAGGGAGATCAGTAGGCAGGTTCATATATATTTACGCATTTATCTATTTATAGAGAGAGAGAGTCATGCACATATTTACTATGTGCATGCCTACACACTCATGTGCAGACACACGTATCTGTGTATGTGTGTGTGTACGTATAAACACATAAATGCATGTATTTATAGGAGACGTATTTCTTTAATCAAAGCTCCAGACAGTGATGGATCGATTTAGACTTCTGTAAACGTGGACCAAAATCTGCATTGCTGCACAGCAGCCCGAAGAGAGCGAGTGCAGATGCACTGTCAGTCGTGCCACCTCACAGATACATGGCCCTGTGCAGGATGCAGGCTAGCAGCCATTTACATCAATGAAGCCACCAGCCATGGCTAGAAATACTATAAAATTTTTTGGTTTTCATCATTCTGACTTGAACAGTATCACTGGCTTACTGCAACAATGTGTTTTGGCATTTTGAGGTTTTTTTTCCCCAGGTCTGGGAGATAAGTCCTTACCAAGTTTCAGAATGAAACAAAATCTGTGAAGCTTGCTGGGGAACATTAATGTTTCTTTGCCTTTTCAAACTTAACTTGCTGTCACTCGGTACCTATTCAAAGCCTGCAGTAGGTGTGCTAATGAAACTCATTAGTTTATCTCAATTAATAATACTTCAAAAATAATGTCATTTATAGCCATGTCTTTCAAGGATTCCTTCCACTAAAAGACAAAGTAAACAGAATCCAGAAGAATGTGTCTTGCTCTGATTTAATTTCGTTACTTTAATGTAACCTTATCGAAATGCACATGAAGGTAGTAATCAGTGAATTCTAAAATTCCTTGCTTTCACTGTGAGCTTCAGACCTTTTCCAAACCTGGTTCTGCTCTGTTTAAGTTTGGGCTTGAGGAACTCTGGAATCTAGAAAGCCAGTCACTTGTACCTTAGGAATCCTTTCCAGCAACATCAGGTGTCTCTCGTAGCAGCTTTAAAGGTGTCATAGAATCATTTATCCTGAAAATCTTTCCTCTTGATATATGCATACTTTCTCCTTTTACCTTTTTTTCCAGTTTGTAACTGCATCTTTGTCAGGGTTGCAAATTCTTGAAACTGATAAAAATCATTAAGTAGAACTTAAAAAACTTTAAAAACTGGGTTTTTTCCAGTTTTTAATGCCAAGTATTTATCTTCATAAGAACTGCATAGGAATGTATGCATTGCGTTTAAGCCATGAATGCCTCTAGCTCTTCTAAAAGAGAATATGTGTAGGCTTTTTATAAAAATAAGTTATTCTCATCTATTTTCTTGTGCAAAACATGTTATAGCATGTAATATTCAGAAATTCCCTCCAGTTTGCATTGTGACCATTGCGTTTGCTAAAGAGCATAAAAATGGTATGAAAATCTTAAGGGATCTTAAGTATTTTTTAGCTGTATTCCATTCTAGAAAGCTTTCAGTGTTTTTGTAATGATTTAAAGAGATGGACTGAAATGTCATTGTTCAAGGTCTGTAATGAATTAGAAGTGACAGGACTCCCTTTACTCAGAAGCTTTAAAAACTGTATGAGCCTCTGTAACACTTCTTTCTTAGCGTGTCTCGATGGAAAATGACAGCCTGGTTGCAGAGAGAGAGAGGATGCTTTTAGAAGATCTGGAATCACTGAAACAACATTCCGTACCTGGAAAAGAGAGGCTGTTTTGTGAGTTGCAAAACAACAGCACACAGACTGAGGTAAATGTGGACTTTGACTTTCCAGGCAACCGTGGCATGCAAAACCAGTAGAAGTTTCCTTTTCACTGTTACTCTTTCTATGTAATATATTTTTCTGAAAGATGTTGGGTATTGCTGGAACAGAGCAGCTTTAAGATTCAAGAGGTAATAGTGGCAAACGTAGCTTTTTTTACTTCAGGTAAGCAGAAGCTGGTTGAACAGCTTGAAGGTGGGGATTATTACTACAGCTATTTCCTTAAGTAAACTCACTTTTTCATATTGCTATAGCAACACAGACAGGAAAGACAACAACTGCTTAATCAGTGTAACAAAGTTCTTTCTAATTGGCCCTGCCTTGTATTTCCTGGTTTGGTTTGGTTAATATTTTTTTCCACATAGTAAGAGTATTACTCGATTTGTAATTTGGTGTAGAAATATTAAAAAGGAAATGACGACTAGTTTGGGTTTTAAATTTCATGTTCTACTGTATATAAGAAGAATATGTTGATTCTGACATGACAGGATTCCTGTCCTTTTTGTTTTCTCTCCCTCTGCCAAAACTTACTCAGAATGAAAATGAAAACCAAAACGATGTGAGAGAGCAGATCTTTGAGCATGAAGATGGGGGAAGAAAGCCTGATGAAACACCTTCAGCTCTTCTTTCTAAAGAAAGGTGCTTAGAACTGTTAAGAAAATATTTTTCTTAAATTCTGATAATCATGTTCTTGCTGTTATATTAATAATATTTATAAGCTTCATTCTGACTGATGATAATGTGCATCTTTTGTTCTAGAAAACCATATTTCTAAGTTTATGTACTTTTAAATCAAATAGTGTCTTATTTTTTATAAAGCCTAACAATGTAATGGCATAGAGGATGAGACAAATCTTAGCCTATTTTACTATGTATTTTGTATTACACACGTTGAATCATAAACATTATTTATACACATAGGTTTATATACATATTGTATGTACATATGTGAAATAAGTTTATATTGGTATTATTGTTTTGTTTTATAATCCCCTTTGACTATTCGGTAACTTTGATCTGTGTAGAGGAACAATTTTCTTAACGGTCATTTTGAGAAAAGATTAATTTTATAATGAATGCCAGGCAGAAGCAGACCTCTGCTTTAAAAGAATAACTAGATATAATGCCAGGATAAAAGTAGAAATATTGATAAATTTTGTACAAAGAACTGACTTTTAACACTAAATGTGTATTTAGTATTTATATGATGTGGGGTTTAGCCTTAAAAAAGAAATCTTAATTTTGTTATTTCAATTGCAAATCTTTTCTGGTTGCAAGGGTCTATAAGGGATAAAACCCACTTGGAAATCAGGGAAAAATCAGAGGGTTGATTAGTTTCTGTCCTGCAGGCATGTTTTTCAGAAGGCCAATGAAAAACTCATGAAGATTCTTTTAGAAGTTGTGAAGACAACTGTAGCAATGGAGGAGACAATTGGTCAGCATGTTCTTGGGTTACTGGATCGGTCTGGGAAAGTCCAGCCTTCCAAACAAGCTGGATGGGACACTGAGGCAGAGGAGTCGATGAAACCCTGCATCCACGTGGGGTATGAAAAAGGTACTGATTGTATGGTTTTCTATTTCATAAGAAGTATCATTTGCATACTTCAATGACATATTTAAATACTTTTAGTTTTAACATTTTAAATTAAACTTTTTTTAAGGAAAAAACCCCCACAACCTATTTGCATTTGAATGCATATGACATCTCTGCTTAAGAGACAACATTTCAGGAGTTGTCTGGGTCGTGCCCCACACCAGTTAGAACTCACATCTAGGGTCCTGTTGCAAAGCCTGCAACAGAGTAGGAAAGTGATTGAGAAGTGAAAAAAAAATAAGTTTCTGTTGAAGGAGGCAGAGAGAATGAAACATAGCTCCATGGCATCTTGCTCCACTTACCCCCTCCTCTGTATGTGTGGGGAATGGGAACTAGTGTCAAGGGCTGTATCTCCACCAGCACACTGAAAGTACATAGGTATGTTGCTGGTCACTGAGGGCAGCTGGCATGGGACAAGCCTGTATATATGTGCTTGTGGACTTCATTAGCTTCCTAAAGAAGTGTTTGCATGCAAATTGCGTTTTGGACACAGTTCCAAGAACTTCCTAACTGCCAGCACTTGCCCATCAGCTGTTTCCAGGAGTGCTAGTTGGCACGAGACTAAAGGAGAATTTTGATGTTGTAGTTAGTTGCATACCAGCGTCTAAGAACTCTACTGGGCTCTGTTTATTTTCTTGTGACTGCACTAGGATAGTGTCCATTTCTCTTTTGGGCAAGGGTAGGTGCTCGATTGTATTGCCATTTAGGTACCATTAAGGTTGTGCACTTGCATCCTGGATCTTGTGGGGAACTAATGAAAAACAGATCAATTCAGCCTGAAACTCATTATACATCTGAATTTGGCTGGAATTTTACCTGCTATGAATGAAGTCAAATACTATATTTCAGTATTAAGAAAGTGTCTATTACACGATAGTAATACAACTGGTAAATGAAGGTGAACTTTGCCTCTTTCTTTCAAAATGTAGATTATTGCATATTATTGATTCCCTCTGGCTTTAAATATAGGTCACGTTGAGCCTTGGGGCAGGTTAAGAAAGGTTGTATGAATTTGTTAGCACAGAGACATCTTTTTCAGCTGCTCACTCAAAAAGTTATGTGCAATGAAATGTATAAAGCTGTAGTCTAAAAATTTTTGAATTTTTCAAGTTAACTGCACTTTTATTCTTGTACTGCTGTTTCATTAAAAAAAAGTAACTTTTGTTTTCTGCACATTTCACTGTATTTAGTTGCGAGAAAAATTATCTTTTGAAACTTTATCTTTTTGAAAATTATCTTTTGAAGCTTTGCCTTTTTCCTCAAATAGCAGAAAAAAAACTGACATTTCTGGCCTTAGTTTTTGATGCATTCACTTTTTGCCTGCTCCTACACATCAGTGTGTATACTTGTATGTGTCACTAATTATTGTCATTAACTGTTCTTAATATGGATTACTTGCATTACGTATATGTAGCAAAACACAGTTCCTGGCTTTCATAATGCTACTGTCTAAGCACACAACATGCCCTGTAATTGGAATGATTTGCTAATTTCTTGGGAAGTCTTCTGATGGAAGAGTACTCTCTTCAGGTAGAAGAAAGCTCTAGTCCATTCTGCTAGTGACGAGGTTTGGCTGTTTGAACTCTTGTGTTTGCTATCTTAGTGTATTTTGAAGCAGTATGTCAGGTTTCACTATTCTGTAACAAAGCAGTGTGTCTGTTCTTGTAATGCTCCTCCTTGGTACAGAGCAGCATTCGAGCTGTCCACCTACCAGTTTTTCATTCCAGTATCCTTTTTGCATGTTTCCTTACATTCAGAAATAGCAATGAAGGAAGGAGTAAACAAAGTAAGAAGTGAAAATTAAAGAAGGGCCAAGCTTACAGTAGCTATAATGGCTGAATGTATGGTTTGTAATGTATCTCTGGAGTTGTATTCACAGTTCTCCTTTTTTGCTCTCAAAATGTTACAGCACCATCCTTTCTGCCTCTGGGGTCATGGAGCCATAAGAGTAGTTGTGCTGTTTCATCAACTAAAGTATTCGATTTTTCTTCAAATGGAATTAGATGACAAATTCTTTTAGTGTTTTCAGCAATGGGGCTCTTGTTATTCATTTCCTGTACTAACACTAAATGGCTTGAGAGGAAAAATTTTGAAATTTTTCCCCATTGTTTTATAGAACAAATAGGTAGACGCTGCTTTTTTTTAAAAAAAACTGTGCATGTTGTTGTATTTTCTAATACCTAGCCAAACAGATCTTCCTTTTTAATTAGTTCGGAAATCAGTAGGAATAAATTTATACCAATAAAAATGTAATAATAAAGTAGTAAAATAATGTGTTTATTGAAGTGATTTCTTTCTGACTATCTGAACATAATCCATATTTATTGACAAGCAAAACTCAGCTTACTATTTTTTGCTGAGTTTCAGCATTTTAAAAGCTGAATCGTTAAGGTCATATACTTATAACCACACCTGATTTGTACCGCATATCAGGGTTTGACTGGGTTATCTGCAAGCACAGGATTTTATTTCTAGAAGAGTGAGTAAAGTTCAAATTTCAGTCATAAAACATATCATTGGCAGTGAACGGCATTTCTGTACAGTAATCTGCTGAGTTTATTTGGGTAGAAGGACTGTGGTAATGCAGGTTGCTCTGGAGAAGCCTGCGAGGTTATGGCATTCCTTGAATGTTCAACCCTCTTGCCTACTTTCTGAGCTCCTCATTTCTGAGCAGTGTACTGCTCAGAAAAAGGTAATAAATAGCTAAACACTGCACTGTCACAAAACTGATTTTTTTGTTTTCAACTTGTAACCCCTACCCTTAATTCCATAGTGGAATCCCAGGAGTAAACTGAGATACTGGCTCTACATGATGCAAAATATGTATTGCTTCATAAATGTCAGTTGGCAGCTCATAAACAACTTCTGTATCTGAAACTTCTGAGCAAGCACTGTATAATTAAGCACTTTTCTTAAGATTTAGTGGGCCATGACATCTGATGTGCTGAACTGCATGCTCCATGGCACAGGAAACAATACAAACCTTTGTTTCTTTGGTTGATTCTTTTTTCATTGCAAGGAGAGAGTTTACACAAAGAGATGATAGTTTTACTTAGGCCAGTTATATTCTATTTATTATTTTGTGTTGACTGAAAAACAAAATTGCAGGACAGAGAAATTTTATTTGGTTCTGTGGGGGTGGGAGATTGAACAACATTATAAGGATAAACAAAATGAGGATTAGACATTCAGTTGCCAGGGGTGATTAATGAGACGGGACAATATTTCTATTTCCTGCTTCCACCACTGAAGGTCTTGTGGAAAGATGCTGTACCAAGATGCTGTCTACTTAAGACCATTTTGAGGGGAAAAAGATACAGAGACTTTTAATGTCCATTTAGGAAGACATTTAATGTGAATTTGTGTTCTTAAGCTCCACTTCGTAGAAATTATAGTATAGATGTCTACATTTGTCGTTTGGGTTGCCAACCCCATGGTGTAAACAGAATTATTACAAGTTTTTTGTGCATTTGATACTTATTGGTTTTCCTTTGTTATCTTTGAGACTAGTAAAGTTTCCATGTGCCAGATTATACTTTCAGGGACAGCTCACTTTTTCTTTCCTCATTTCTTATAGTTATGTTTCAGGTAAATTCTGATGTTTCATTTTGAGATATTTCATATAACAAAATGATATTTTAAGGTTGATTTATTTTGTATCTATCCAAAAGAAATGGAAGCGAATTACAAAAGAATTGTCATAAACAAACCAGGAGTTTTAGGAGTTCCTGGAGACCGGTTGGTGCTGTTCTGGTCACTGGCAAGAAGAAATAATAATATTAGTGATATTATTAATGTAAGAGACATATTCTGGACCTGGCTTTTAAAAATTCCATTCTAAGCTGCCATCAGTGATTTTAAGGTTTTCTCCAGAAGTCTCCAGACAGCCAGTTCAGATGATTTTGCAACCAACTGCACATTTCTGCAGTCATTTTGTATAATCTTAATTTTTGTATTTTACACACAATCATCGTTGCACAATTCAGACGTACCTCTCAAGCAAATAATTTACTGAAATAGAAGGGTGACAGGACATGAATTGTGGGTTAAACGTGAGAAGGAAAACAGGAACATTACATAGAGCATTTGTACTCCATCAGGAAAGAATTAGGTTGTGCAATAACTAATATGTCATTGTTTTATCTTGTTTATAGCTGTGCTACTGTACTGTGGGCTTTTATTTTGTGAGATCTCTGAAGCTAAGCAGGGTCTTACCTGGTCAGTTCTTAAGATGGGTGGCCTCCAAAGAGCTTCAGGTGCTGCAGTAAGTGTGTCGGTGGCTCAGTAGGGAATCTATTTTTCTTCAGCTCAGTCTTGAACCAATACTTTGGCACAGCATTTGGAAATACTTATGCTGCTCGATGTCCATCTCAAATGAAGGTCCTTTCTACTCTGAGGATATTAAAGCTTCTGCATCACTATTGATATTTTGAAACACCCAAACCCAGCCCAGATTTGGGTGGTAAGAAATCAAAATGCTATTGAATAAAAAATGTGAAATCGTTAATTTTGCAGCCTTCCTTATACTGCAGGGGGATGGAATATTAGGATGTTGTGGGAAAGTTTTTATGGTCTATAAACCCACTGCAAATATTTAGTGTGCTGGCAGAAAATGACTGCTAGCCACTGCTAGGGTGATTCCACTAGAGGAGTTTATCACTGACGTTCCAAAGTGCAGTACTCAAAAGTGCTTTGAAATCCTGTGTAGATGAAAGGTGCCGTGTGAATGTATATTCTATTCATCTGGTTATTCGTTCCATTCATGCATATAGTGTGCTTCTGTTTTTTCCCTTTGGAGTGTGAAAACAGTTTGTAACATTATATCCCACATATCTAAAAGGAGATATGAAACAGTAATAATACAACTAGAAGAAAAAAATTACTAAATGCATCTCCATTTGAAAAATCTTCGCAATTTTAAGAGAAAAGTAAACCAAGTGAAACCTTCCTGAATTAAAATCGCTATAGATTAGTTTGTTGTGTATGGGTCGTATATATGGCTGCAGATATTATTGTCAGAATACTTGCAGGTAGGAATGTATGTTAAGTACACCAGGTGGTTAATCATGTTGCAGCTTGTTAAAAAAAAGCTAAAAACAAACCTCAAAACTAGAATCTGACTTGCTTGCTAGGTTCAAACAACATCAACAAGAGTGCTCATATTATTATATGCCTGCCAGTATTATTTGCCTGTCTGGTTAGGAGGCAAAACCAACAAGACCTAACTACATTTTTAAAGGCAGTTTGTGAGATTGACCTGTCATAATTTCAGTTCAATTTCTGTCGCTAAACAAACTGTTCTAGTTCAGCAGTCACAATCCGTGGAGTAACCAGGAACTTGAATTCAAAGATAACACAGTATTGCAACTTCATTACTAAACAGGCATTGGCTATTCTTAATTCCTTGAGTCATACTGCTGTTCCTGAAAAATAAGATATTTTTTGAGAAAATCCTAAGCAAAAGCATCTAATTGTTGAAAAAAAGCACTATATGAAAATATTTATTTTATTTTAAATATGTTCCAGAAATATACTTCATTGAAATAAACTGTCATTTTAAAAAAACTCTCCACAGTAGCTTTTATTTCTGACATTTCAGATCTGTCACTCTGAGGACATAACATTTCTTTATTGTTAAAAGACTTTATCAACAATAGTTTCTATGGTCACGACGTACCTACTGTATTGTTTTTTTCATACTGAAAGTGTGATTTTAAAACATCTCAAGACGTTGCTTTCACTTGCATTGCTTAAATACAGCCTTGAATTCTAAATATGGCAAATTTGCTGTTTTCTAGATGAATTGCTATCGGCCTAATACCATAGGCAAACCTTGTGTGTCTGGCTTTTCAGAAAGAATGGATCATGTCCTTAAATGGAATCAGACCTCAGGAAGATTGAGAAGCAGGCAGGTGCCAGGTGGCCCAGCAGCAGGGACAGTTGCAGTGCTGCTGCACTGTACTCGATTTGTTCAGCTACCCATCTTAGCATATTTTCAGTTCCCTAATAACCATGCTGAATATTGTTGTTCCGTATTCCGGTCTGTTCGTCCTGAGAAGCCATCTGAATTGCATGCATGCCTTTCCTTTTACTCACTTGAGTTTGATTCACTGACTTGAACAGTTTTGTGTTAATGCACAGTAACATAATTGGGTGTTGGTGGAACAGGGACTGACAGTCTATTTCTGGTTTTGTTCGGTTTTTTTAACTGATTTGTATTTTAAAGACAATCTTGCAAGTATTATTGCAAGTTATTCTAAGTAGTAAGGGTTACTGATCATAACAAAGGTTCGAAGATGAGCATCAGAGCCCCTAAGCATACTGAAAGTATGTCTAAAATATTGTCTGTTAATATCTCCTTTTCTCTTGCACTTCTGCTTCTTTTTAATTAACACATTGTTTATCTTGTTCGTGTGAGTTTTAGTGAGCAGTATTTCCCTTTCTGTTTTTGTGACTAAGATGAATATTTTAATCATTTTCAGACTTGTCTTTTTTATTGTAACTCAGTTGTACAGTTTTTCATGTTTGCAATTGCTAAGAGTCCATGTGAAATGGTAACTATTTTTTTTCCCAGAGTCCTGTTCCTCGTATCACGGTAGTAGTATGGGAGATGATGATATTAACATGTGGTCAGGAGCAGCAGGTGAAGGACTGCTGAGCCAACATCTTGCAGAAAGTGGAATGGAAATAGATCCCGAAAATGAAGAGCTCATTCTGAACATTAGTTCTCGACTGCAGGCGGCTGTTGAAAAGCTTCTGGAAGCTATCAATGAAACTTCAAATCAGGTGGGGTGATTTAATAGAGAAGCATTTTAAATTTTGTGTCTCAATCGGGCTTTATTTTTCTTGTGGTTGTGTTTTCATAGGCCTAAAACCCATAGGGTTCATTTTGACAGCTGAAACAATGCCTCAAGTGCCTCCACCCAAAAAAAACTGCTCCAGCATGACTTTACTGATGAATTTAGTTTCCTGTTAGAAATCTACTGTGGTCTGTAGAGGAAGCCTGAATTTGGGCATTCTTATCAATCTAGGGCAGTCTTTCATTGCTCATACGGATCATCTGCATTCTGCTGCAAGCCAGAGATGAGACAGGAGGTGTCAGAGCACATAGAGCTGGCTCTTGTGAAGAGGGAGGAATAAGGGGAACTGTGCCTAGTTCTCTTGACAAACATTTTAGTCAATTGACTGGTCAAAAAGGTGGAGCTCTCCTGCTGTCTCTTCCAACTGTGATTTGAACATAGCCAGCTAAGCACATATCCACCTTGCTATCAGAAAAGGAGTCTGCACCCCAGCATTTATGTGAGGTGTGTGATTCAGGAATAGTATCCAAAAAAGAGGCATTTTTCTATCTGGGTTCTTTGCGTGGTGGGATCTTAGTTGCTGTCTGGCGTACTTCCTTGTTAACTGAAGTGGGAACTATATACCTAGCTCAGTTCAAATCACACTGCTTTTATCATGTGCTTTACTTTTAGACTGTGTACATCTCAATTTGAAGGTGTCAAAGTATTTTCCTTCATAGCTTTGTAGCTGAGACTTTGCCAATACCAGCAACAGAGTTATGGCTCAAATACGTACAGACACATTTTTTTCATTAATATCGATTATACGAAGTTGGATTTATCCCTGCTGATCATATATGTTTGGCTTTTTTTTTCTTAAGTTAATGAAAAATTCATCTGTTTACACATTTTCGCACAGTATAAATATTGGCATCTCTCTGGCTGTTCTGTAGAGGGACTTCAAGCTTGTCTGCTTGCAATGTCTGGTGTGTGCTTACTGGATTATATAAACTTCTTGAATATACCACAGGTATATAGGTGACTTGAAAATAATTTTTAAATATTCAGAAACTGAATACTTTATTTTTTCTAGTCTGCAGTATTTTATAATCTAAAACTGGTTACACGCAGAGAAGATTTTAACCTTTCCTCTAATCAGTTGTGTTGTGCATACAGACATGTACCCATTTCTTCAAATAAACTTGAAAGGGTAAGAGAAACCTGGCAAAATCTTCAAAGGAACTGCGTGAGACCTGTATGAACACACGCTTTCATACCCAAAGTGCAGTTTGAAACTTGAGGCCACGCATATAGTGGGTGTATTAATTCAAATTCCACCTGCTGGTGTTATGTATAGGTAAATAAACTGGGCCACTCCCCTGAACTCTTTTAGTTGGGAGATACTAGCAGGAAGCCTTTAAACTAGCAGAGTTTGAGAAAGTTCTTCCTGTTGAATTAACTCCAGCAACAAGGTTGAATGCAAATAATGACATACCTGTATTTTTCTTTCATTTGCCATAGTGGAGTTGCAAAATGTTTAGTTTCAGTTTTGTTAGCTTGCTTGTCTGCTGCTGCGATCCTGTGTGGGTAGAAGAAAATTGTGCTTCCTTGCCTTGGAAATTACTTGCCAGTTGCTATTGGAAGATCTCTGTTGCTTTTTCGTGTGAAACTTCTCTAAGAAGGATTTTTTAGGAGTGACCATACGAAGTTTTCCTGTACCTCTTTGTTTGGGATTAATCCACCCCTGAATTACTCAGCTTGAAAAGTGATCTGAGGCTTCCTACTGATTCTGAGTAGGTTTGTCACCGACTGTGCTGGTATGTGTCTTCAGACTGTTAAATGCATGTGTTCTGTTACAAATTCCTGTCGGAAGTTTCTAAAGCCAGCCTAGCTAGTGCGGAATACGGGACGGTCGAGAAGACAGCAAGAGCAATTTTTTTTTGGAATGGATTCTTACCGCACCTACTGGGCATCTAATCTGTTTAGTGGTTTGTGGACTGAAGGCCAAGAAGAGGATATATATGAGGTTGAATCTCGTGTGCCTTTACCATATCCTTTTCCTTTCACCGAACATTTGGATGAGAATAATTCTGTAGTTGTAAATACTTCAATTTTTCACTTCAGCCACAAAAAAAATGGGCACATTTTAAAAGTTGTCTCTAAAATCTCCTTGCCTACACCTCCCTATTCAGTAAGTATACAAGTTTTTAAAAGAAATTAAGCTTAAATAGAAAAGAATGCAATGAAAAATTATATAAAATTGTCTCTATTGTTAAAATTATTATGTACTGCTGACAGGCCCTTTTCCTAATCAGTTTTCAGTGGGCACTGCAAAGGCCTTAATTATACAATTCTCTGATCATTTCTAACACAAGAAATTTATCAGACACAGAAATGTGTTAAATTCCAGATATTCGAGATCTCCTTTTAAAGCACTTCAATGTTACTTACTGCATTTCATTTTTCTCACGGAGAATAATTCACTCTGGGGGAGAGACTGCAGTCAAAGTTGTTCCTTTTTAGCTTTGGTGCACTGACTGGTAACAGTAACTAGCACGAGTTGGCAGGTTGCTTCCAGTGATCCTGTGGAGAAATTGTTGATCTTAAAAAATCATGTTTATGCTTATACTTCTTTTTTGTTTTGCCCTGTGATATTTTTAATAATACTTCGAGTTGTTATTACTGAAAAAAGCTGGAGAATAATTTTTATTCTAACTGGAATATTTCATGCATTTCAGGAAGCCACTTTTACAGTTGTCTGTGTACAGTAAATCTATCATAAGTTTCCCTTTTATCCAAGATGGGTCTTTCATTAAGCACTTGAAAATATAAGGATAAAGTAAGGGTGCTCCGTGATTTTTGAAAATATCTCAAACCAGTGCAGATAGTTGCAGTATTTAGACCTTTCTTTAACCCCTGTCAGAATAAATAATTAACATGAACACATTAATGATGTCCGTCTAAAAAGGAATGCTGTAGAAAAGAAATCAAGTATTTAAATTCAGTGTGTTATAAAAGAGAAGGTATTGATTATTCAGACTTTCTTTTCAAAGTGTAAGTGGATAATTTTGTGTGCACTATTCTATTTAATGTTCCTTAACCCATTTTTCTGAGCTTTTAAAGCGAACTCCTCTTATTCACAATCTTAGTGGGATTTAGTGAGAAAGCTTTTATTTTTTAAGAAATTGAGAGACAGAATATTTTGTAGAAACTGTAGATGTTGTTATCTTTCAAATATCTGCCAATAAGCAGAATATTAAAAAGTAAAANAAAGTAAAAAAAAAAACCAAGCAAAAAACCAAAGGAGCAGAAGATGTGTTATTTCATTTTCTGACATTGTTCTTATTCAAAATAAATTGTCTTATTTGGAATACAAGCCACACAAAGAACTCGTGCAGAGTTCAACTCTAATGATTTGTGTTTGTGTCCCTTAGAGAGGTGGCTGTAGACTATAAATGTTAATAGTTGAGATGGAAAGATTTTGGTAATTTATTTCCGTTCGATGTTATCTTAGATGGACATTTTGTGTAATCAAAACTTCTACAATGTTTCGTCTTTATGCATTATTTTACTTTTGTATTTCTAATTTTAATTAGTTTTGAATTTATCATTTTTGGATATGTCTAAACTGTAAATATGCAGTTTTATGTGACATGGTTTTCCAGTACTCCAGGATAGTGGCACAGGGAGACTGTGCTGCATCTGTGTTAGTACATGCTAAATATTAACTGACCAGACAAGTGGAGAAGAATAAAAAAAATCCTTAGTAATTCTGGTAGGTTGACACTGTTGGAAGAAGCACTTGTTGGTTAAAATGTGCAATACTCTGAAAATTCACATTTTCCTGGTGTTCTCATCTATCTTCATGTTACGGAGAAAAAGAGGTGAAGCACCATTTGAGTAAATTTATAATAAGGCTTCTGCCAGTTTTATACAATGTTTTTTAGCCACTCTAAGTGTATGGTGGGTGGTAGCTTACTCATATTTAGTGCAAAACTCATGTGTAAACAAAGGTGAATCTAGTGTAAACTCATAAATCAGGAATTACCGGAACAAAGACACGGATTTAGCCAGGTGGCTCATGGAGTTCACTGTACTGACAAAGCCTATTTGCTTAGACTTTTATAAGTCTGTCTACATCTTGTACTCTGCAAATGAGTGTTCAAAAAAGATTTTATCAAATGTCTAGTGAAGTTATATGAGACTTTCCATCACACTATGAAACAACTGTTAATTAAATAGGAATGATAGAATAGGTGTTTATCTAATTTCTTTAATTTTTTTTCCTGTGATAGCTTGAACATGCTAAAATTACTCAGACAGAACTCATGCGAGAGTCCTTCAAGAAGCAGCAAGAGGCCACAGAATTTATCAGGTATCAGGAAGAGCTACAAGAACGTCTTAATGAGGAAACCAAAGCCAGAGAGCAGCTGGCTTTGGAGCTTAGTAAAGCTGAAGGTGAGTAGCTTTTTTTACGAGTTGTTGGACTTTGCACCTACTTACTTATTAATTGGGTAAAGAAATTGCAAATTTGATCCATTTCCTTGCAAATTTTAGAATGTTATCGGCCTTCTGGATAGTTAGGGATGTGATGACCTCTGGAGGTCCCTACCAACATCAACCACGCTGTAATTCTGTTTTCCAGTTTTGACTCACTTATTATCTGAAAGTATACATGACAGTATTAAAAATAATAGACTGTGTATGTGCTTGGATCCTCAAAATTAATTTATTTCATCATAACATGTTTGTTTGTGCAGACAAACTTCAATGTTAACAACTTAAAATCATAAATAGTTGAGGCTGGAAGGCCCCTCTGGAGATCAACTATTCCAGCCCCTTGCTCAAAGCAAGATCAGGTAGAGCAGCTTGCCTAGGACCGTGTTCAGTCAAGTTTTGAATGTCCACAGCCTCTCTGAGGGGCTGTTCCAGTGTTTGACCACTGGAGCATGTTCCAGTGTTCAACCAGCGTCAATGAGGGAAAGGAAAAAAACCCCAAACTTATTTTCATATGTTGAAGTGCAGTTTCCCATATTTCAGTTTGTGCCTGCTGCC
>VZTA01020198.1:0-93443 GCA_013398855.1 Mohoua ochrocephala
TGAAGCTGAAATTAAAGAATCTATGTCCCTGTTCTGAATGGCTTAGGCTGGAGCTAACAGGGTCCAACTTAGAAAAACATTTAATCCCATGCTTAGCATTAGCTGTATGCTTAATTCCCAAAAGTCTAACTACAGGCCCCTTCTTCTGCACTTGCAAGAATTGCGATGAGCGGGAAGTCTGCCATCTGACATCTGTGAAATGAGCTGGTAGACTTGAGTCTTTTTCATAATGAACCAGTTTCCATCTCATAAAATTCTGTAATTGCAGATGGTATCAGTGGACACCTATGACAATCTCAGCAGAGATTGCAGCCCGGCATTCCTCATTATAGGATACATGGACACTGAACTCCTCTCTGCTCGTGAACGTGGGGTTGAGTCATTGACAGGGCATTATCAGGAAAATTGCAGTGATGTGACTAGAGCTTCACGGTGGGTAAATGGAGTACCTCAACTCTTGGAGTTGACAATAGGCTCTCCTAAGAAATGATAATGCAGTGATTAAGACGTAAAACTGGGACTCAGCACACCTGGGAATTCTTGTGTGACCCTGGCAACACACTTCTTGCTGTTTTTCACTTCTCTGCCTGAAAAGTTAGTATAATGTTTTTTTCATTTTTATGGTGTTATTTAGTGTGTTACCTATTGTGAGCAATTCAGGAGATACAGTTTTAGATAGATGCCATTAGATTTTAAGCCTGTTCTGTTCAGTTTGCATTTGCATGTTCTTGTGCCTAGCACTAGTGGAAAGCAGAACAATTTTATTTTGCTTCCTAATTCTACGTTGAGGAAACCAGCTTTATGCAAAGAGACCTAAAAATCTTGCATAAAACTCACTCTATTGAGAAAGACGCCCTAAAAAAATAACATGTGAAAGAAGAAAAACATTAATTTTGGACTTCTTTTAGCTTGTTCTTTTAGGCACTGATACAATTTTTGTTCTGTGTACATTTTCATATGTGCATTTTCTTTTTATAAAGAAAATAATATCATTCAAACACCTTTCGAGTCTTTTTATTTCAGTAGAAGCACTTGAATAATGTTTTAAGGGTACTTGGAGACACAGAAAGAAATGGTGAACCTTGGTGGGTTTTGGAGCATTGGAACATATCCCAAAAGTAATATCTACAGAATCTGTAAGCCCTACCTGAGACCTATAGCAGCTGTTTCAATCTGTGATGCCCTGGGCTGCTCCAAAGCTCTGTAATCTGCACATACTTGAAATAACAAACCACAACGAGTCCTGGCCATTTGTCTGTTCCATGCTAGAAGTTAGAAAACTGTGAGCTCACTGAACTACAGTAGCTGGAAAAAGAGTAAGAAGTATTTTTTAAAAAGGGAGCTGAAATAAGAACCTTGTAACAAAAGCGTAACATGACCTGTTTCAAAACCTAGTGGTTTTGAAAATCACATCTTCCAGATAGCTAACTCCAGGCTTCTGGGGTTGGTTTTTTGTTTGGGTTTTTTTTGGTGGGGGTGTTATCAGGTCTCCCTTTTGCCACATATCACAAGCTTTACTGCTTTCATAGAAATGATCACGAATTCCTCTGAAATTTTGTCTACTGTGACAAAAAAAAATGTGAACTAAGTTCCACCAATAGTAAAAGCGCTTGGGCTCCATTTATGCTGCCACTGAGGGTGCTGCACCAGGTCTTGGGTAACAGCAGAATGATGACATTCACTACAGCTTGCATCATGCTACAGTGAGCCACGGTGTTTTCAAACCACTTGGCTTCATTTAGTTAACATGGTTTTAAGCATTACTTGGCTTCGGTGGGAGACAGATACAGATTATAAATCTTTGAACAAGTGCTATCAGAATTAAGGGCTAAGTGGCATTTTAAAATGTTTTAGAAAAATATGATCATTATTTAATTTTAAAACATCCCCTCTCTTCCTAGTCTAAGTTGGGTCTCAGGAAGGAAAAAAATTAGAAGAGCTAATGAAATGACCTGACAGAGTGGCAGGGGTTGTTTACTGGTCCATATTTGACTAGGATTCATGCTTCTTGTGATTGACAGTCATTGCAAGTTCTTTGGGTTTTAAGGCTTAAGGCACCACTGTCTTGAGTGAACTCTAGTTCAGAATGGAGGTTTTTACAAAAGTTATCAAAGTAGTTCCTGCAGAATCCTGTGCTCCTTTTCACTGAACTGTTCTGGAATAGCATGGATTTGCAGTATAAATGGTGATGAGTTGGGTTAAGTCATACTCTTAACTACTGCACAGTCTTATTTGTTCCATCTGGGAGCTTCATTACCCTGGCACCTGAAGAGTGGACGAGGTAGCTGAACTGACTTTCCATTTCTCACCATGTCTAACCATCTTCCTGCAGTATGACATGAACATTCTAGTCTTTCATCAAAATCAGATTATGCTTATCTAATAGGGACAAAAATTTTCCTCCCTCTCCAGCATTTGCAGATTATGTAGCCAGAATATCTGCACTTAAACCTTCAATATTTCCATTCAAGTCAGGCTTCTAACAGTTCTTGTTTCACTATTCTGAATTTCTTTAGTTAAGATCTCTCTCCTAGAAAGGTCAAGACATAATTTAGTTGTATCTGTACCAGAACAATGTGCAGCAGACATGCCTTTGAATGTGCAATTAAAAATTGCTTTGGCCTGTTTTCTTTTCCTGTTTTCCATTTCATAAACTCACATGTAATTTGATGAACACTGTCATTCTTTAAATTTCTTCAGCATTACAGTTCTCAAGGGACTCCTCTCTCATTGAATATCATTTTTGCATATTTACTTTCTCCACAAGTGCTAGTATGCAGTAGCACAACTTCAGTCTTATATTGTTATTTTCTTATTTACTTATGTTACATCCTGGTTTTCTTTGTATTGATGTTAATGCTTCCAATTTAGTATTAGCTCCATATGCCATCTAAAAGCTGTTGATTTCTACCTCTAGTTAGCCAACAATTATTCAGCTCTTGAACACACAACTTTGCAGCCAAGTGCAAGCAACTTGGTAAGGAGATTCTGAGCCCTTTGGGAGAGCTGCAGTGCATCAGTTTACTTTGCATTTCCCATGCAGCCCAGGCACACAGACCATCTTGCAGTTCCTGCATCGACAGTGCTCAGTGAAGGCCCAGAAAGCACCAGCTTTGGTATCTTCTGTCTTGTTTTATCTACCTCCTGCCTCATGCTTTCCAACACTGGAAGTGGAAGACAGTTCATTTAAGTGCTACTCTATCAATAGCACTGAAAATATATATTTCTGTCAGCAGAGGGGTCAAACACATGAACAGCTCTTCCTTTGAAGATATTCTGGAAACATGCTGCTTCCATCCTTCACCAGAGGTGAATCATGAAAAAAAGACTTTGTCATGAACTCGACCCTTGAAAGTGGTACAAAAGAGTTACCCATCTCTCCAGCCTCTGTTTCCCATCCAACCTCCCAGAACCAGCAAGTACCCCTGCTTCATGCTTCCTGAGTAATCCCAGCATTACTGCTAGGCCTGTGACACTCTGAGGTGAAAAATCAACATGTTTCCTGACACTCCTCATTTTGGGCATGGTAAGCCTTGATGCTGTCAAGTGCCTCAGGAGGAGTGAGGGGCCAGCAAAGGGGAAGGCCTGTGCACAGAAACTGTCCCACCTGTAACCAGCCCTATTCCTTCCTCCTCAGATGTTGTCATTTCCCTTGCACTGAGACTGACTTTTGGGGTGGGAAATCTGATGTCAGAAGTTTGGGAACTGCCTTCACAATTAATTCACCTTCATTTTAAGCCAGGTACCACTGTGGAGACAGCTGTACTCGTGGCTGATCCTGTGTTGTGGGTACACATGTAAGGCTGAAGCGTCTAATCATGTTGTGGGTTTTTTTCAAAACACAGGTTGGCATGACCTACAGCTTTCAGACTAAATTACTGTAGTGCTCCTTTCCAGCTGTAGATCTATTGCAAAAATACATAAATATTATTTGCCACTGGCGTTACACTTGATGTTGTAAAAGCAAAGAAATAGATCTTTCTCCACTGAAAACCTGTAAAGTGAAAACTATAAAACCCCCTCCCCTTGTTTTCTTCTGGAACTGGTTGTAACACTCTCTTCCTCTCACTGTGCCAGACTCTATGGCTTAACTAAGTGTGTGTCACTCCTCCAGTTTTCTTTCCTATATTCCCAAGCAGGTGAGAGACTAAAAGGAAAATATCAACTGTATGTCAGTGCCTAGATAAAAAGCTGCAAAATAAAGTTATGAAGCTGGCCCTTTTTAGCAAAATCTCATATTGGGCCAGTATAGTTCCTTTCTCATTGCAGTTTATTGCTTCTAATCATGCGAATCAGGGATCATTCCAGTATGATTTTGATGAAGTCCACTAAAGAAAGTGCACTCATCTCCTCCAATGTTTTGGACATTGAAATAGAATTTTTTTTTTTCCCGGTAAGATAATGCATTAATTTCTTCACTTATTAGATGAGCATTAGCTTTTGATATAAGCCATCCCACAGACTCCTGACACTTTGCATGCTGAGCAGTCTTGTCCTTGAAGTTGCTGTAGTGCACAATGATCAGAACTTACCGCTGATGTTTTGTTAGCATTTACCAGCAGTGTCTTGGCAGAGGGTGACCTCCAGTACTGTCTCTAAACATTTTCAATTTACAGACTCAAGAATTTTTGCTGCCTTTGCCTCTCATTCTTTTGAGGAGGTCAGCCCTTTATGAATTTGCCACAAGAAGGAAGTTCAAAATACTCTATATCCTTAAACAGCTTAACAGGAATAGAGCCGCAATGAACATGCAACATACAATTCGTTTTAATATTTATAGAAGAAATTCATGTTGTTTTAAGTGTACACAAGCAGCTGCTGTCATTTGGCTATGAGCAGATGTTAGACCTCCGAAAGCTTCGCTGATAATTAAAATACTAACAGTTAGTGTTTTACCCCAGCTGCAGGTTCTGTTTACTGTAAATTTGATTTTAATGGTGCCTCTGTGCAGTTATTGAATAGAGGTTTGTTTTCTACTATACATGCAAAAGTGTCTACAATGAAGACAAATGGTTATTTCCCATAATTTATTCTGGAAAGATATGAATATAGCTGTAACACAGTTGAGTTTATAAATGAAATACAGATATGACTATCACATTTGAAATGGTAGTTTCTGCTGTCTTAACTAACAAAAAGAACTAGAGAAACTTACTGTTTGTAGTTATTCCCAAGCATTCCTCCTAAAAACTGCTGTGCTTTTTAAATGGGTTGAGATGTGCCCTCAAGCAAAGAACAGGTGCTTCTTTTTACTGAAAGGGTGCATAAATCAGAATAGATAAATACAGAGAATCATGATACTCATAGTTGATAGGTATGCCGAAGAATATAATTTCTGCTTGATCATTTAATAACATGATGTGTTATTTTAGATATTCCTTACAAGTGTCTGTTCTCTTTAGTGCATATATGTACATCAAACCTTAGGGAAGGCCAGCCATTTTCAGAATTGTTAATCCCAAGGGCCTGATTATGCAAACACAATGCATAATGCAAGCAACCATGTTCAGTCCCTTTGAGACTATTGAGGCTAACTATGGCAGTAAGCAGTACGCTTGATAAATAAATGTTTATAAAACCAGGATCTGAATGTATATATTCTTGAAAAACAAAAACTTTTGCTGAGATAACAATGACAAAAAGGGTTTTTCCTTTTCTTGACAAAGCTGTTAGTGTCTGGGATTAGACCTATTTCAGAAATCCAGATCATTTTCCCCGTGAGCAGAGCTTGGGGGATTTTTCCCCTGATTTTTCCTCATATTAGTATATTATTTTTCGTATTATATTGTATGTTCTGTCTGCCTAGGAAACAGAAATCCCTGGTTTGACCGAGCACAACCAGAACCCATTGAAACTGGGATTCTGATTTAGAAGTGCTAAAAATGCACTTTCCATTTGCACTGCAGGGGATAAAACAGAGAGAGTGCATCCGAGTATCATCAATGTCAGTTGTTCCCAAACTGAGGGCCAGAGTAGTCTTTGAAGCTGGACTGCCGAGAAATGTCCAGGCTGGCTATCCTCATCTCAAGCTGCTAAATTGCACTGGAAGAGATAGCTGAAATACTCCAGATACATTCCTGATGCTGCTTGCCCTTGTAGGTAATTGCTGCATATGCCACAGAGAGGTTTTTGCTCACACGTCGGAGTTGAGACGAGCAGCCTACATGGTGGCAAACAGGTAAAGAGAAAAAGTGGTTTGCAAGAAAACCAGTTACTCTGCAGGTTAGGCAGCTGTAAATTCTGCACATTAACACTGTACGTGTTTGCCATGATGGGTGGGAGTTTTGGTATGTATATTTCTATTTGCATAC
This sequence comes from Mohoua ochrocephala, assembly GCA_013398855.1. Taxonomy (NCBI): domain Eukaryota; kingdom Metazoa; phylum Chordata; class Aves; order Passeriformes; family Acanthizidae; genus Mohoua; species Mohoua ochrocephala. The sequence goes on from VZTA01020198.1 coordinate 6,312, forward strand.
CTTCTTTAACACCGGGCTCTATAATGTTCATTTTTGACTTTGAGTGCAGGAAAAGAGAAACTGAAATTTTTCCCAGAGAAGGCCTTTTCCCAAAGGTTAACTGGACACTGAAGGGAAACTAAACCAAACCAAACAAACTGCCTAAACACCCTAACTAAATGGCTTGGCTGTTTATTTTGGTGGTTGTTTTTTCTTTTGTGTCTTTTTGTGGCCGTTGACATAGTTCTGTAAGATGTGGAAGGTAAAAATAGCAAGCAGGAAATTTCAGTCTGTTTTTCAAAAGAAAAAATATTACAAGAGGACTTTCTTTCACATTTTTAGAAAGCTAAAGGACATCTGCTGCTTTTTAAGATACCTTAAATGTTAAAACTTCATCCTTTATTCAAGCAGTTCTTAGAAGACCTTGAAGTTTCCAAACATGATTGAGTGGTTAAGGACAAAACTAGAAGCTAAGGCTGTTTTGAGCATTGCAACATGACATTACTGGATTTTTAAGTATAAAATGAACTATGAACATTATTTGGGATTTTTTTTTTTTGGTTGGGTTGGGGTTTTTTTCCCAGTAATAATATATTGAAAGGGAAAAAAATGAAGCCTTGCTGTATCGGTATCTCTTGAGATTTATGTACTTTGCGTCAATGGTGGAATTCTTTATGTCTCTTAGGGAGCTGGTTAAATCCCCTATAGGTATACTTATTTGTATTGCTTTACAAATATTTGCTGCCTTTGTGGACATAATAGTTGTAGCAGGGCCATTTTGGGTTGCTGATTTATTTCACTTCTCGGTTTGACCCATCGTATTTTCTTTCCTTCAGCAGAAGACATGAATGAGCCTTCACAACCTCTTATTTAGTAGCTTAACTAGCTGGTTTAAAAAATGCTGGCCCATGCATTGCTTGCACATAAAAGCCTTACAAATGATAAAGAACAGTTTTTACTATGGTCAAGGAACAGAGATCTGAAAAATGCATCTTATCATTATGGCCCCTGAAAATCAGGGAAATCCCGAAGTTATGACATTATGCCACAGTTCTTAGACTGTACTTAATTAATTTAAGTAGAGACCATTACAAAAATAATTGAAAGAAAACAGAACAGAAACTTGTAGCTTGATCAAGGCGTAAGTTATATTACTTTATGAATTTGAAAAGTGGACTTACTATACCATTTAAAATATTGTGCTGCCATGTAGACAATAACTTTTAAAATAAGAGAATCAGTTGCTTGTTCAAGTGATGTTAGACATAAGGCGAATTTTTTATATCTTTTAAATTCCTTACAGGTTGTATTTAATTGAAGGAAAAGATGTTTCTCTGTGTTCCCATTATTTAATACTCATTGCATTTTAGCAGATACGAAATGTTTGTTTGTGTCAATGTATAATATACCTAATCACCAAAGTATGAAAAACCAAGTGTTGCTGAATAGGGGACTATAAATCAGGCCTCCTAGAACTTTTACAGAAAAGGAAAAAGAGCTGTTTTAAGCTAGCTGTGTAAATGCAGATCATTTCCGTCGCCACAATAGATTGTTTCATTTATGACTTACTGCTTTGTCCTAAAGGTGCTCCTTGTGAATGATGTCCTCAGCCCAGCCTCACCACACACAGCCGCTTGCTACAAGTTTTGGGCAAGGATTAGAATTCTAAAGAGGCTGCTGGCTGAGAGCAAAGTGGTGCTTTACATATAATATTAGCCCAGACTTTCCTCACGCATTACGCGTTTCTTTCTGAGACAAGTCTCCTTAATGCCATCTTTATCTGCTACACGATGCATGAAATCTACTTTCTGTTTTAGAACTGCGGCTGACCCCCGACCCCACGAGTGGCGCCACAATGTGACCTTTCTATTGTCATCAGCTTTCATTCTCCTGAAAATTCTATGAATTTTTATTACAAGTTTTTTTAAACCAAGCTGAGGCTTCAACAAATTACTTGACACAGATGAGATGAAGTTGTTGAAGTAGTGTTAGATAAGTTTTACAGCCAGCATGTGTGCTGCTGAACAGTACAAAGCCAGTGTCCTACAATGTCATACACCAGTAACTGCTGAGCCTACTATTGGATAAATACATCATTTTATGGAACATTGATTGTTCTATAAACCCAATGGAGTATTATGCTCTATGATCAAACCATTTAGATTGTGTGTAGAGCACAGAAAATGCCATATTCAGGATGGTACTAAAAGTGCCATTTGTGTATTTTATGGATGTCATTACGGGGGAAACTTCTCTCTGTAGGCCCTGTTTACTGCAAAATTTTTTAGTCTGTAATGACATTTTTCATTCACAACGTATGCCTTCAAGAGAGGGGGCCCTTGTTTTATTTGTTTCATTCGAGTTTACTGCACAAATCCTGTACATTTTAATTAAATGTAAGCTTAACAAAAGAATAAGGTATTTATTCTGTGGGGAACAAATGATGACAGTAACAAAAGAATAAAACAGGCACACAAAAGGAAGTCAGGTATTGAGTAAGAGAGAGGGGAAAAGGTACTAAGCCCTATTTGTAGTTTCCCAGACGCACATTAAACATCAAAGCGTTTCTTTTAGCCCTATTTCAGGAGTTTGTGGTCTCAGAGAATTAAAATAACCTGCAAATATGGATTTAATGTCTAAAATATCCTGACATTTTCAAATAAAAAACTAACAGTCGCTCAGGACTCCACCTGATAAATAATGGCTCTGCTGAAATGACAGACTTCTTGGAAAGAAACCAATTCTCTGATCATTGCACCCCTAGATATGAAACACCTCCTTACAAATTGTCTGAATATGAGCTCTTGTATCATTATATTTTGTCATTTTAATGCCTATTTGTGTATCTTTTTAATTTGCAATGACATGCAATCAGCAACAAGTCCACTTTTCCTAATATTAATGTGGGCTTGTATTGCAGCTTATGTTTGCCGTGTCAGCCAACACTTACCCCTTCTCTTTACCCGTTTTTAAGAGGGGGCGAGAGGCGGGCTGGATTTACTGGGACAACGTGGTTTGTCGCTACATACAGTCCAATAATGTGACATGTTCCTTAAATGCATAAAAATTCCTACAAATGTTGTGTTGGATTCCAGCGCTTCATTATGGAAATAGCAGCTAAGCCTCAAAATCTGTTGTTTTCTAAATATCTTCCCTACTTGGCTTTTCACTGTTAAAACAAAAGAAAACCAGTAAAATCTGCAATTCATATTTACCCTGAAAAATCACTAAAATGGAAGTTGATGTTCCCAGTAAATTCTTGGTCATAGTCCAGTTAAAATTTAAAGTTACAGTAGATTCACATTAGTTTAAATGACACTTGAACTTCTACACAGCTCAACATTAATTCATTATAGTTGAAATGGAAGAATCTTCAGTGGGTGAATCTTTTACAATCTGATTGAGGCTGTTACATTTTATAGGAGCCATTTTTCAAAGCAGTACTGACAGCACTCGAAGTTATTAAATTGCTGAATCAAAAGATGGACCTGCAATCGCATTTATGAACTGTGATGGAATAGCTGGGGTTGCACTGAGCTGAGGTTAAGATGTTGGTGTAGTTAAGCTTCATCACACCCCTTAGTGACAGCAGTATTTACCCATGTAGTTTACTTTAATGGTCAGGAAGTGGCTTAACTCACCTCTGGATTCAAATAGATTAAGTAAGCAGTCAGAATGGCATAATTATCAGTGCTGCGAGGGATTCACCGGATAGCTCTTCACCCAGGAGACTTCCCATTCAATTGCACAGTAAAGACTGGAGTTGCATGGATTCACAGGCACGGCGTTTATTTGAGGAGATGAAAACAGGGCGAATTTCCTTTTTCTTTCCCTTCCCCACACCAGAGTTTCTCCTCGATACGCTGATGCTGCCTCCTGTACATAAGTTATGATGATCTTAGGAGAAAGATGTCATGATTTTAGTGTGTGTGCATGTGAAAATTATGATTGTAAAGTTATTTTGATTTTGAAATCCAGTGGAAAATGCATGATTTGTGGAGTTATTTTGATTTTGTGCCACATCATTGCCAGGCTCCTCTTTTATCTTGTCAACAAAGCAAGATTCCTGAGAGAATTAATTACTTATACTCTATTATAAAATGTGGAGGAGCTAAGATAATTGTCATTTTATGTTGATTTCCCCTTCCTATTTTTCTGCTCTTTGGGGGGTCATGTGAATGTCAGTGCCTACAGAGAGCACAGGAAAAGTGGGAATAAGAACCAGTCGTACCACAGTAAGCTTACTTCTTGCTTATACCTGACAAAATGTACTTCAGTTGCATCTGCCAGATTTTTACGCAGCATCACCTGGAAGCACTCTAATGGTTTAAATCGTTAATTTCCTTTTCCAAAGATAACCTGCCTTGCAAACTAGGAATAAGAAAGTTGTGTAACATCAGTTTAGACTTGTGAGGGTGATTTGCTCTGTTTCAGCTTGACAAAATTACTTCTTTGTGCTTCACACTACAGTTCTCTACCTGAAGGTCTGTAACAGAAAAGGATAGGTGGATGGATGGATGGATGGATGGATGGATGGATGGATGGATGGATGGATACCAGTATAAGAGCTCAGTCTTTTAATTATTGATGTTATTTTGGAATTTTAGCTTGATATGCACCTTAACAAATCAAGTTGCTTGAGTCTGCAAGGCACCAAGTACTCAGCCTTGGAGAAAATCAGCTTCTAAGTGTGAACTTGCCTTTAAGCAAATGAGTCTGTTTTTTAGAGCCCATTTTAATTCTCTGAGGGATCAGGGTCTGACAGCTCTATGCTTTGAGTGAAAGAGCCCCCTTAGACCAGCTTTAGTATAATTTTCTTGGTCTCTTGAGTTCAATGAAGCACATTGTTCACTAGAAGTGGCTTGGAAAGTGCTAGCCTGAAATTTCACTGTAAGTGTCGCTTTTTTTCTTGCCTGTTTTTATCCCAAGCAAGCCATGGCATAGCTATTTGCGTTAGTGACAAGATGCTACTACACCTGTTGTTCCAGAGATGTGATTTCAGTTTGTGTAGGTGAATTTAAACTGGAGTGTGGGTGTGGGTAGTCTCAGCAGCATGGACTTAATCAGCCTTCCCAAGGCCCATCTGTCATTAGACCCTCGCCTCGTTTGCAGTGTCCAGCACCCACTCTTTGTGCGCACTGGTTGTGTCCCACAGCTTGCTCCCAGCACATGGAGGAGCTTCATGGGTGCTTCTGGATGGCACTGCCATGGGGAGACAGCTAGGGATAGAGCTGTCCTTCCATGGACGTCCACAAAGCTGGTCACAGGGTCCTCTCATTTATGTCTTCCCAAAAACATGCAGGCCATGCCTGGAGGATGATGGCCTTCACTTTGTACAGCCTTGGGCACCGCTTGCCTTGCCGAAGCTTTATTGTTAGTGGTGGGAATTAAGAAGGGAACCTTCAATGACACAAAACCAAACTGGGTGGCACAGCAAGCAGCTGGAATATGGAGGTTACAGGTATTACAGTTTGTTAATTGATTTACTGCAGAAATAATTAAGATGTATAATTGGGGTTTCTCTGGATGAGGTTTTATAGAATATCCTGCTTAGGGTAAGAAAACTTCTGAGTGTTTTCTCCGGGTAACTGGGCTAGTGACTGAGTCAGTCACATGTGCTGGAGAAGGTGCTGGAGGGAAAAGGAAGGGGAAGACAATGGCACCAAAATGACAGCACGGCAATCACCTCACCAACAAAAGCAGGGTATTACGAAGATCAGCCACAGTTTTTCACACCAAGATATGTTTAATGTAATATACAGTCCTAAAATTCATTACCGAAGTACTGAAATATCACCAATAGGATCTTCTATAAAAGATGTGTTAATGGCTTTTAACTGTATACTGTATTTTTCTGGGCATTTTTTATACAGAATATTTTTAAAAACACATTTAAATTGTTAATCAGCTGCAGAATTGTTACACTCAGTAATTATTTCAACCTGTAAATATGTTATTTGGAAAACATGCAAATTGGTTTTGTTCATTTGCTCATTTTATCTATGTTTTCTGCCAATGAAATCTAAAAATTGTCAAGGAATTCTTTTCCATTTAAGCTACAATTTGTTAAAGTAATGAACTGATACTTGCCATGATACCGTGTTAACGGTGCATTTTGTCTTGCAGGCATTGTGTCCAAGTCCTACGAGTGCCGGCTGAAGGGGCAAGGAGCAACCTTTGTGGAAACCACGAGCCCTTTTACCGCGGCAGCGCTGGGAGAGGTTTCTCCAGTGAAGGAGAAGGCCTTTCGGGGCAGCAGGAGACAGCCACAGTCACCTGAAGAAGTGCAGCAGTTCATTATCATTCAAGGATACGATGGCGACTTCGCCATCGATGCCTCCGTGGAAGAGACGGCAGCAGCCACCCTGCAGACGCTGGCGATGGCGGGGCAGATGGCCAGGGTGGTCCACATTACAGAGGACGGGCAAGTCATAGCCACAAACCAAAATGGCTCCCACGTGAGTAGCGTGGTTCCGGAGCAGATCCTTACGGAGCAGTTGGCAGATGGTGCCACGCAGGTGGTGGTGGTCGAAGGAGCGGGAGCTGACATGGAGGAGGCCGTTCAAATAGACGCGGTTCCTGACTCCAGCAGCACGGTACTGCAGCAGATCATGCGACAAGAAGTTTTAGATGCTTCTGAGGCTACAGTCCATCCTCCAGAGTCCTCCTCGGCATTGGATGCCCTGCTTTGTGCCGTGACAGAGCTGGGTGAAGCGGAAAACAAATCTGGACTCCTTGACAGATGCAGGTCTGGTCACAAAGACTTCTTGCAAATGCCAAACCCAGAGATGCCCAGCATTCCCAGTGACGCGGGGGGACAAGAAATACAAATGTTCCATGAAGTTCAGGAGACTCGGGAAGATACCAAACCTATGGAAGTAGTGACACGGGTCATGCACCCATCGGCTATAATTGCATCTCAGGAGAGAGCTCAGGCTGCCTTCAAGAATGTGGTGCAAGGAGTGTTGCAGTTTGCTGTGTGTGACACGGCTGCGGCCGACCAGCTCATGAAAGAAGGTGTCACCCAGGTCATTGTAAACGAGGAAGGGACCGTGCATATGGTAGCTGGAGAAGGCTCTCAGATAATTATGCAGGAAGCTGGTAGCCACACGCTCAGTGTCCAGAGCGAACACATGGATTTAGTGGAGTCGGACGGGCAAATATCACAGATTATTGTCAGTGAAGAATTAGCTCAAGCCATGGCTCAGGGTTCTGATGGTGACTTCTCTGAAGGTGCAACGCACTACATCGTCACAGAACTGCCACCAGACATGCAGGATGAGCCTGGTGTGTACTCACACGCTGTGATAGAGACAGCTGGGTCCCAAGACATTCTGCAGGCTGGCACTGCTATCAAAGCAGACACTGTAGCCCCTGATAGAGCGAGAGAACAGTTAACAAGCATGGTCATTTATACCGAGGGTGGCTCACAGGTAATTCAAGGCCAGAGAGATTATAACAAAGTACAAGAAGCATGAAGAGCTTCACTCGTAGGCTGGGCGCAGAGCAGAGCTGGATATTACCAGAATCATGGAGGCATCGTATTCCTGGAACGTTTTCTGTCGAGCCTTCTCAGTAGAACCTCCTCCTAGCCAGGTAACAAATACGTACCCTGCTATCAGGAGGAGTCCACTGAAGAGGATAATACAATTTTGTTAGAATAGCTCTAAGAACTCTTATATGGGATTATTATAACACAACCGTACTTGGGTACAAAACAGGATAAAAAGCCCCCCACCCAAAGTAGGAATTGTTCTGTTCAGTGCTTTCTTTGTTGATTTTTTTTGTCTTAATGTTGCTTTTTCTCAGGGTAATTCCCTGCTTTCTGTCATTTTTGTATAACATAATCACAGGAGTAAAAGAATTGCACTTACATGTACATTTTGTGAACAGATAAATATGCAAAAAAAATACAAACCCCACAATAGCAAGGTGAACAGGTAAGCTTACATACATTATTGGGTGCCCTTCATTTTAAAGTAGAACAGGTGACATTTTGCTTTCTAAAATCTTACTTTAAAACATGCTTGGCTAAAAATATGTCATCAAAATAAGGATTTTTTTGCATCTAAAATGAAAGTTTTCATAGTACTTTACTCTTTCATGGTAACACATAAGACTTTCCCTAAAGAAGAGCTCAAAAAAGCTACACTTCAGAAAATCCTTGATTACACATATTCGGGAAGAAGAACTTGATGCCTGTAACTTCCACTTAATTTTAGATGAGAGTCCTACATAAGAAATGTGCATTTTTTGAAAAAAATATTGTCACTGTCAGTGTTTTGCTTTTCTTATAAATAGTGCTTCATATAAATACCATTTTGCAGTTCATTTTGTGAGCTACTTCTCAAATGTTAGGAGGATTTTTAAAGAAAATTCTGACATTGACATTAACAAGTAGGGGGAAAAAAAAGGTGACCTTGTATTTCTTGCTTAGTCCAGAATGTCAGTTATTTACTTGTGGATATACTGCAATTGTTCAATGCAAGTTCATGTTGAAAAGATTTGTTTCATGATAAAACTGCTTCTGTTTCTTTAGAAAAATTGTAAAATATAAACTGGCAAGGTTTGGGGATTTTTTTTTTGTCTTTCAAATAAAATGTTAGCATTAAAATGAAGCATCATGATTTTTAATATTAAACAATAAACAGAACTGGCATTCAGCAGGAGCAAACGAATGCTATCTGTTATGTCTGTGCATTTTCTCTTTTCTCTTTTCCTTTCTCTAGCTTGCTAGATAGATAAAGATAAAAGAATCTAATTTCTGAAGTGTGCCTCATGCATGCTTAATATAATTGTGTAAGTGTTTAGGGTATAAGCCATGCTGAGTCTAGAGATAACTGGGTTTCCTATCATGTTTAATATCTTAAAATTATCAACTGTAAGAAAGTTGGGGTGGGGTAAAACAATAGTTCCTTCCTGAAGCAACTGTTTAAAAATGTATTTTCTGATAGGGCTGCTGAGAAAAGGTGCTTCATTCTGGGGCTAAAAGATCCTGCTGCCTCTTCATCCCTTATTATTATTATTTTTCAAATTTTATTATTTTCCAAGAGTTGAGGTTGTGTCTTTGTCAAACCCCCAAAAAAGTAAATTTCAAGTTAGACATCAAGATTCATAATTAGGCGAGTTTGACTTGCTCATCTTTCTTAAAAGTGACAGGCTGTTCACTTACTCTTAATACTGTCTTCAGCAAACAGTGACAGGATCAACTCCCGTTTGTTATCAGGAAAAAGGTGACCTTTACAAAATGATGGCCCTCTGCAAGACTCTCACAGATGTTCAAAAAACTGAATGTTTTTCAGTGGAAATATTTCTTCTTGATCATTTCTCCTGTTAACTGTAGCCCTGTGGTCTTGCAGCTTGGATGCTAATTCTTCGCTGTGCTTAGTCCTGTATGGCTAACCTTTCTGCTGCAGTACAGGGTGTTGACACTGACATGCTGCAGTTTACCATTTGTGATTTATTTAGGATAAATATGTCTCAGGTGGCATTTAATCCTTCATAAAACCAGTGTAGCCTGCAGTGTCAAACCAGCAATCACATTGTATGCACAATGAAAAGAGCAGACCTTTGCATAAAAAAAAGCCCCAGTGGTAGATGTTCCTGTGCTTGGGAGCACTGGGAAGGATTCACTAACCTCCCATGTGCTGTAATTACCTGGGAGCTCAGGTTAACGATACTTTTCTCTGAGCGCAGCCTGATCAGGAGAGCTAATATTTTCCTAGGGCCTTTTTTTCTTCTTCTTCTTCTTTTTAATGTGCACTTTAAAGTTAACTTATTAGTGCCCTACAAATGTAGCACTAGAAATCAAGGGTGACGTTCGTTCCTGTGCTGTCATCCTGCTTAAGGACTCCACGCACTGACTCAGCCCCGTGCTAAAACGCTCTCTGCCATACCCTGAAAGTTGAGGCCGTGGCAGATCTCTTCCAGGGCCTAGGAAACATGTCTCCGGCATTTGTCTCCCCCCTGTGCCAGAGTTCCTGGCGTTGTCTCATAACATCATATGGGAGGAGATGAGCTGGATTGTTCTATGGATCTTCCAAGCATTCTCACTGGAGAGCAGGGAAGATTAGGCAGCAGAGGGAGGCACTTGGAGAAGAGCAGCACCTGAAAAGGCCCTGACCCTCCGAGGGCTGTGCATGGTGCTGGGGAGGCGCCTGTGACATGTCCAGAAGCAGGCCCAGGAGCTGCGGGGGCCCTTTGCCACAGGCAGCATCCACTGTTGGAGCATCACAGAACATGTGTGATGGGTTTAGGAAGGTGCCCAGCCCAGGGAGCCATTCACTACAGGTGGGTTTCGCTGTTTGGTTTGAATACCTTCAGTTGCCTGTCTCCAGGGAATTCAAGGGCTGTGCTGTAATGGAAGGGATTGTTGAGGGGGCTGTATTCCCATGTCATTCTTCTGATGTTCTGACTGCCAGAGCCATTGGCTTCATTTTCTCTTTGTTATCCATTCTGAATAAGCATTAATAAAGTTGGATTATACTGTGACAATGCCAAACAGGTAAAAATGTAAGTATTTAAGAACCACTGAACCAGTATGCAGGGAGAAAATAAATAAATAATAAATACATTTAAAACCAACCAAACAAAACCAAAACAAAACACAAAAAAAGAAACAAAACCAAAACAACAACAAAAAAACCCCAAACCAACCAAGCTAAAACAAACCCCACTAAAAGTGAACCAAAAATCCTAAGTGGAGACAGAGAAAGAAGAGATATTTCCAGCAAGCAGTTTCACACTCCATTTCTTAAGAATCAGATACACACCTCCTGAGGCAGTGTATCCTGGCCTCTGAATTCAGGCTCCGTCTTTGGGGAAAAATGGGATATAAGAGATAGCTGGAAACTATATTTAGAGAAATATTTCCTAGAACAAAAACAAAAGAAAAGAGCCCAAAACCCAACACCACCCAAAGGGCCCACAGCAACATACCATTCTGCCTGACTCCCAGCTGCACTCCACTATGGAAGTGAGATGAGCCAGGGAGTTGATGTGTTGTGGTTATGCACATGTGGATTGTGCATAGTCCTGCGAGCACCGCTGTCATTTATAAACGCTGCTTTAACACCAGGAGTGTTAGCTCTGAGTCCCAGAAGAAATACATTTGTGATTTTCGTGGCCAGTGGATTCGGCTCATGTAAGAGCTTGTAGGAATCTCTGCGTTGAAAGTTCCTGTGCCTCGGGCTGGCCCTGAGCTGAACCCGCGCTTGAAATGCAGGTGAGTCCCCTTCAGAAAATCCTGGGGATTGAGAGATGGGGCTGGAGCTGATGGCAGAGCAGTACAAGGAGCTGGCGCTGTGGTATGCAGAGGCCTCGTAAAGCAACCTCTGGGGCTTTTCTCCAACTTCCCCTGCTCAGTAGACTTCCTGAGCACAAAAGCTGTAAACAGAAGAAGGAGAGAAGGCTGAACACTGAAATTTGAAATTAAGTTAGTTCAAGTGAGAGGGTTAAGTAATAGAAAAAAAGGTCATTCATTTGGCAAAACAAAGAAGAGCTGTGAGTTTTCACTTATTTTACTGAGCAATATTAGCCCATAATTTAAGATAGCGTGTGGCTCACTCAAACAGGCTACCCCCGTTCTATCTTGTTGAAGAATACAATTCGTTTTCTGCTCCTCTAGGGTGATATCATTTTATATGAAGAAAAAAGTTAGCTCAGATGGCAGTTATATGTTTCGGAAGCACCTTCTAATCAGGGATTGGTGATTCATTATTAGCTTCAGCAGGCGATCCATCTGACATGTAAGGGGAAAAAATTAGCAGCTGTCACTGCATGATGAGTTAATTTCCTGATAGGCCTGACACTGAAAAGCCATTTGGAGACATGGAGATGGCTGATGAGAAAACCTGGTGCTGGTTTATAATTGGAGAGAAAGAAAGGGCAGAGAGACAGAGGGAGATGGGGGAGGGACTGAGGCTGCTCTACAAGTGGGGATGGATGTTTGTGTATTTACTAAATAGACGGCTCCACAATAACCTGCATCTCCGCGCACACACACCTGGGCGGGTAAGTGATAGGGACCGGGGCCTTTCATTTTCCTTCTGCCTCGTGTCATTATTTCCAGTCGTTTGTAATTAGTACTCCAGACGGTTTTCCGCTTACTCCAGCCCGGGTGTACAAGCACGCGATTGGGTTATCTCGCGGTGACATTGAAACCTGACATTTTAGAGGAAAGGGGAGAAAATGACGCTACTCCTTTAATGGTTCTCGCTGCAATTTTCTTAATTGCAGCTTGAGATTTCAATCAATCATATAAAAATAAACTTATCTGAAACAAATATTGCTAAAACTTCCAAGAGCACAATTGTGAATGATGAGTGTTCAAAGAAGCCTCTTGTAGAGCATGAGGAAATACGCTCTTCAAAAGATGTAAGCACATGGCTCTCTGTTTATCCTTTCTAAGAATGGTAAATAAAACTGTGGGGAAAATAGGCATTTGAGACCAAATGCAGTCCACTGTGGAATCTGCTTTGTGGGTGTAATCGGGACAGCAACGCAGGGTCCTTCATATGTATTAAATAAAGCTATAGGAAGCCCTCGACCTGGGGCTAATTCCTTCAGTGGCTACTTTAAAGGGATTTTTAATTTTTTTTTGGCTATTTAAGTAAGGTATCTAATATGCCCAGCAAAGGAAGCCAGGATTTTCTTTTAACTGGGGGGGGGGGGGGGGGGAAGAAAAATGGTAGAATATAATGGGATTTTCACCATCATCAGAAGACAATTTTTGACCACGAAGAGGACAAGCCAGTAGCTTTCACCAACTCCACTTGTACAAAACCAGTGTTGCCTTTTTCTGTTAGGCTATCCTGAAATGATGGCCAAGGATCTGGGAGCAGTGGTGGAGAAGCAGAGATCCACTGTAGACAGGTAGATCCAACACGTACCGTGCAATTGAAATTGATGTGTGTGTATACACAAACCAGGATTATGTCCTGCGATGTAACAGGACACCTGACCTTGTTTAAAACACATTCTTGTCTTCTGGCAGCAACACATTTATCAAGGCTACTTTGAACGACCAGTTGTACTGCGTAGTCCTGCCCTGGAGGTCAGCGTTAACTGAGAGCCATCGGGTTCGGAATTTCTGATGAGTAAGAATAGCAATCCCCTGGGCAGCAATAGATTAATTCTGGGGTGGCTCTTCTTCCATATTCCCCAAACCTCTGATCACTCTTACTGCTTGGAATCCTCCTTTCGTACTGTTTTGAATCCTCATGACTTACCGCAGCTTTTGCATGTCTTGATTCAGCTTCTCGGAGATCCTACACACAGATTCCCATTGCCAGTTTGTCATGTTTGGGAGTGAACCACCTGGTATTCAGGGAGCAGAAGAACGAGTGATCCGTTATTTGCCTCTGCTGGGATGCATCCCATGCTATTTAAGTAGCCATGAGCTTCAGGATCCGTGCAACGCTCAACAGACAGATTTTGAAAGTAATCCAGCTCCTTGGGAGGTCTGGTTGGATAAGCTGAGTGTCACGAGGGGACATCTGGTCAGACGAAGGAGAAAAAAAGATTGAGCAAATGCAAGGGAAGGAGCCAGAACCTTTGATTCTTGGTCTGCTAGGAACTGCGCTTGTTACGGAGCTTCTGAGAGCAGAAATAGAACTGAATTATAAGGAACCGAAAGCCACAAACGCTCACACGTAACAAAGCCCCACACATCAGAGCTGAAAGACAAGGGGCAGATATAATAGGAAGGCAAAACCCAGTGTGCCTTTCCAGCACATACTCGGAACCCAAATCCAACTCCCTTCCCCTCTCTGTTCTCTCCTCCTTCTCCACCCATGCCCAGGGCAGAGACAGGCGTCTTGGTGGCCACATTTCACTGACCCTGCGCTGCCATGGAGGACACAGCGTCGGGTTTGGAGATCTGGCCATAGCAAATGCTGTAGGTGCTCCAGGTCAGAAGAGGTCTCCTAACAACTCCAAATTCCCACGAGGGGAGACACCCACAGACAAGACTTATCTCATCCAGATATGGAGGGTCACCAGGGGAAGGAAAGGACTCGTTTCTGTGGCAAATACAGTCCTTGCTAGCAGATGTCTTACTCTGAGAGAGTTTCAGGACTTTCCCCCAAATCCTGCTAAGCTTCTTCTATCTGCCAATGTGTTCCTCTGTCGCTGGGGGTGTAGAACAGGTTTGCGTTCTCTGCTCAGCATATGGTGGTGATTTCTGGTGTTTGGTAGCTGTGAAATCCAGATGCCCAGCTCCAGGAGGATTTTTCCCTTGCTAGGGACATCTGGCCATCCTCTTGGCCTTACTCTTTCTTCTCTTCATTTTTGCTTGGAGTTTTCAAGCTTTGCCTATGAATTTGCAGAGCAGATAATTCAGTTGATTTATTCTCGTGCTTTAATTCAGGGTTAAGAAGGAAAAAGCAAGGGGCAGCCTGGGGTTGTGTTTGTACCTGAGGACCCAGACAGGGACATGTATATCCCCAGACAAGTGCCTGCTCCTGCCAGGGCAGCAGAGAGGTTGATACCGCGGTGGCACATTGAACAGACGTAATGGCACTGTTGGCTGGCAGCAGCTTGGTGGGGATGGCAGGTGATGAGAAACCTAGAGGGATGCATCCAAACACCAGGATGGCTGCCTTGCTTTGGCTCAGAGCAGCTAGGCACCGTGTGGGGCATTTCTGCTCGGACTCCTGCCTTAAATCCATATGCAAGCTACGATGATAAAATTCAGAGACAGCTGGTACTGTAGATATTTAAAGCAAACGGAAGCAGAACTTTCCAGGAGCATTTCTGTCTAGTACCTTGGATCCACAAGAGAAATGCTGAGTGACCTGTGAGAGTCTCTAGACCCCCTGACTTCTTTTTATTTTCCTCAAGTCCATGAGTGAATTTCTTGTTCCTGCAGGTAAAGGGCTGGTTCTGACAGGAACAGAGTAGCTGCATATCTGGTCACCCTGCCGATGGAGCACTCTGCTACTCTTACTGGGCTGTGATATGATCTGGGGGAGATCGATGATGTGGACAAAAGCCTGCTACCAAGGAGCAGGAGCCAAGTCTTAGGCATCATGCCTGCAGGAGCCAGCAAGAGAAGATAATAAACTCTTTTGCTCTTGCAGTCTGTTGGCATCTAACTCCAAGATTCCATAGACGAAGTACAAATGTGGCAGAAACTCTTATCAGTCTGCTCTTCTGCCCTGGATGCTGGGTTTGTCCTCTTGTCCCCATTTGCTGGGCCTTCCTACTAGAGACCTAAAATGGCCCTTTTCCAGTAGTGAGCTCTCGAAGCCCCTGCAAAGAATCAGGGATCCACTTCTTCTCCTCTATTCTTCTAAGGTGGGTTCATGACTCAGCTCCTGCTCCCTCACCCAACACTCAGCAGCAGCAGCAGTGAGGCTCCTGTCCCAGCAGCCCAGCCGTGGTTCATCTGTAGCATGGGAGTGACTGCACCCCAGAAGCGCCAGAGGATGAGCTCTGCCGTGCCACAGATGGGTGCAGGGGCTCACTCAACAGCTTTACAGCTTTTCAGTCATTTGTCTCCATGGTTTAGTGGGTGGCCCCATGCCTGGTTTATTGCATGCTGTTGAAAGCTTGCTCCAGAGGCAGGGTGAGTCATTTTCTATGGTCGTTTCTTCTGGTACTTGTCACTCTGGTGTCTGAGTGCTCCCCAAGCCATCGCGGCTTTGTCCTCCTTTAGCCCCACTAAGGTATGAGGAAATGTTTCTCTTCTTTCACAGATGGAGAGCTACAGAGTACAGAGAAAGATCTCCAACCATTTGTGGGGCCTCGTTTGAGCTAACACAGACGTTAACTTTCTAAGGCTTACGTAAATAGGGAGATATCCCTGGTATGTTACCATCATAACACCTTTCTAGTGGAAGGTGTCCCTGCCTGGGCTGAGAGGTTGGAAATAGTTGATGTTTAAAGTCCCTTTCAACCCAAATATGATTTTCTGATTCCAATGGCCTTTGGTGTCCCTTGCTGTAAGCGTGCTCAGTGTTCCCACAAACCAGATACCACGGGCTGATGTGGGCACTGGGCAGAAAGAAGCATTTCTTTTCACTGCTGTGCCACATCTCTTCTCCTTGGCCCCTGACTGCTCCTGGTGGCTTTGGGGGTTCCTGCCGTGGAGATCTAATAGCAGATTTCCCTTCCTGCATAAGAGGCCTGGGGCCTACAGGACTGTTACACGTACAGGCAACAGTACTGCACGGGGGTTTCTCTACTGCAGGAGCTGGCACAAAGACAAGAGCCAGGCTTTGAGTGCTCCTCCAAGGAGATCCTTAACTCACCTGCCAGCCATGGTTGCTCACCTAACACTCACCCCAGCCATGCAGTAGAAAGCCGCCCCATCGGGCAAGTGGCAGCTCACAGGGCCTGTTTTGCCTGCACTCCCAAGGAGATGAGCACAGCTCCCTGCAGGAATAGCTGGTGATGAGGAGTCATCTGCTTGCACAGCACTCTGGGTGTTAAACCAGAGTGAAACCCCCAGTTCTGCTGTGCCAGACAAGGCACGGGTGGGAGATCTGGTTTCTTCATCCAAGCAGCTTTCTAAGAAAGCCCCTTTGATAATCAGTCTGAAAGATTGCTGAAGTGAAAATTAAACCACTCTAAATGCTGTTATGGAAACATACCCATCACAAGCAAGAGCTGGATTTCTGTAGTTGCCACACAATAAACAGATGAGGCTCAGCTCTGATGTCAGACCAGCTTTACCTTGTGCATGCCCTCCGACGTCTGGTTTTCCAGTTATGAACTGCAGTAATTGTGATCAATCAGGCTTTATGCTCACTACCCACAGGCTTTTTATTAATGAATCTGCATCCCATCTTCATTTTTTCACAATCTCATCAAATCTGTTCCAGATCCTGTTTACATCAAATTTTGTCTGCAGCACACTTCTATAATATCATCCAATTTGGAATTCCTGGTTCTGCACCAGTTCCTCAGACCAGGTCCCCAGTATACCAAAAACAACACGTTCCTGAAATAAAAGAAAAATGAAAACATGAGAGCTTTCAACAAAGTGCAAAGAAAACCCATTGATTTCTAAGTGATACCATCCTTCCAGGGTATAGACAGACAATTTTTTCAAAATCCTTTCTGTATGTCTGTGTCTGTATGTGTGTGTATGTTTAAAGGCAAGAATTGCCTTCCTGTGGATGCTTTTAAAAACATCAGGTACTTTTCTCCGTAGCAGGGTACATTTTCTGTTTGGGCGCATGGGTTTTATGAATATTTGGCTTGACTTGCTAAAGACATCAATTTGACGTGTTGCAATGTGTTATAAATGCCTCAGATCAGATGCAGAATGGGGAGAAAAAGCTTTAGAATACAAGTTTATTAAAAACACATACATAGAGTCTATTCTAAACAGGAAAAAAAAGAAAAAAAAAAACAAACAAGAAAAAAACAACGAATTTTCCCCTGTTGCATCAATGCCAGAACATTATGTTTGCAAATAAGAATTTAGCACTACAAAGACAATGCCCTAGATTAACTAAGATCCCATTTCACAAAACCCTATGGCAATAGTCTGCAACATCAGTCACAGGAGAAGATATAACACAGATGCATTTGTGCCCTCATGCAGCTGAACTGAAACAAAACAAAGAGTGAATTAGGCTGAATATCTTACTGTGTGCAACGTATTGTACAACAAGGCACCTTTGGGAATGTGTCACAGGGTTTGGTAAATTGAAAACAAAATAAACAGATCTATGGGAATAAATAACATCATATTAGATGTCTGCTGCATGTAGACTACATTAGCTTCCAGTCACAATCCGGCTTCAGTTTTCCCACTAGTTTTCAATGCCTATGAAAAGCAGATGATCTGAAACCTCTGCAGAGAAAGGGGGGTAGGGGCAGAGGGAGGCACACTGCGCTCCTTCTCCTGCACACGCACACGTGTGCACACACACTCACACCCCCTGTCCTTCTCTCACTTTAACACAATTCCAGCCAGATGAGGAGAGCCCAGCGTGTCCCTTGCTGCTTTGCACTCACGGGTCAGTTTTGCCGTTTCTGGACCAGGGCACGGAGTGAAAGCATTTCCCCCACTCGCTGGTCTCCCCTCACTGCTCAGCCAAGGTGGGAGCACTGGCAGCCCCGTTCACCTTCAGCCCAATGCACTCCGTTGCCGTGGCCAACATCGCTCCATGCGGTCCTGAGACCCCCGCCAAAAGCACCGGCGGCTGCAAGGGTCTGATGTGTCCAGGAGGAGGGACGAGAGATTCACAGGGCACCTGACCCTGATGTAGCCATGACACACATGACTTCAGGGGCAGTTGTGGAGACCCAGGAGATGCAGGTACTTTGCTGAGTCCCATCTCTAATTACAGCCAAATTTAGTTAATGTATTAAAAGCACTTTTTTTAGTGCTCAGCCATATGGGGCCAAGGTCTGCTTCCAAGTACGTGGGTAAAACCCCACTGATTTCAGGGAGATTGCTTGCATGAACTGAACTTAAAAGATCAGGCCATATTTATCTCAGCAAAAGTTCAAGCTAATTCATTTTCTCTCATTTTCTCTCTCTCTCTCCTTCTGTTTTGCTTAGCTTATAGCTGAGTAAAAGGAGCACATATCTTGGAGATAGCTTTTTAAATATAAAATTCTCTTTATAACCCCAGAGCAATATGTCATTCTGCGATTACAAAAAAATGTACTCTTCCCAAAGAAAATTCTTCCGAAGCAAACATTGGCTTTATCCTGTCTGAGATCTAAGCACCAGCCTTTGAATTCATGTATATCAGAAATAGGCAAAGATCTGCAACAGAGCGAAACTGTGGCCTCCAAATTGTCATTACTCCAGTCAAAAGCCTATTTCTTCCCTTTAAGAAGCAGCAATGGGCCTTGAGATGAAATGCAAAAAATAACAAGGGACACAGAGAGAAAATTATATTTTTATAACTTTTTAGTCTGAACACTCTCAGGAGAAGAAGAAGTTTGATGAAGAAGTTGGGGAAAATTTTAACATTCAGGTAATTGATATTCTTGTCTCTGCCAACTAAACTCCTTCTGGCTTAGGGAAAGATCAGGTCCCCCTTCCCTCTCCACAGATGTGAGCTCAGGTCCAGGGGGCTGCGGATGCCTCGCACGGCCCTGCTGGGCCATGGCCAGCTGACATCCTTATCATTTTTATTTCTTTCCATCTCCACTTGTAAGAGGTTGTTTGAAGGATGTTGTTTTTCAGGTTTGCCCAGGGGTGTGCTTTCTATAGGCGTTCGAGGCAGCTGGTTTTTGTTATCTAACTTTGGAAATGTATTTCTCCCAAGGAAGAACATAACAGAGGGTCCCTTTCTGGCCAGCCTTGGAGATACTTGCTCTCTTGTTCGTACAGATCTGAAGTTCCACCCCCTCCGATGCCTTAGGTTTTAACTTTTATATTTTTCAAATCCTGTGCTGCCTGGTGTGTAACTCTGAAGTTTCTTGTGGCCTGTGAGCTGCTGTTCTCTCCTGCTGGTCAGACATAACAAACCTCTGCAGGCTTCTACTCCAAGGACACCAGGCCCAAAATGTGTAAACCAAAAGCCTCTAAAGGGGGGCAAACTCGGGGTGATTCCATCATGAAACTGAGGTTATAATTGGAGAATTAACCCTGATATGCAAATGAACCAAACTTATAAAAGGGTGAAGAACCCGTGACCCAGGGTCCATCTTGGGTGTCCATCTGGGCTGTAGCCTCTGGACTGCCCAGGGTGCACCTTTGAAGGCCCTTCAAACAAATACCTCCTTTTATTCTCTTAACTCTTGTCTAGTCTCTGTGTTTTAGGTGGCCACTTAAGGCATCACCTCCACTCAGAAACTGAAGGGCCTGTATCTGACCTTATCTGCAGATCAATACATTCCCCTTTGGATTCCTGAATGCATTCAAGCATTTTTAATTTGATTTCTCTATTCACACAGACACAACGAGGTGAGAGAAGGATGGAGCTGACAGGTCTCATAATCAGCTCTCATCTTCTTTCGCCAATGTGTCAAAATTGCATTTCCATAATTCCTTCAATTAGTATTTTACCTGTTGTCTCCCAAGGCTCATGCTGGTGTGGTGAACAAGAACCAGATTCGGGAATTAAGCTGGAACATGCACTATGGCCATGAGTGCTGCTGCTAAAGTCAAGGCACTTGTTCAGAGGCTTGCAGACAAGTGCTTGGTAGGGCCGGGGTTCAGCACACTGGGCTTTCACCTCAGCCTTTAGACAATCACCAGAGATAGATGGATAGTGGGGATGGAGCGTTGGGATCCCTCAGTGGGGAGGAGGAGGAAAGCCTAACTCTTTCCCACTTCTGGTCTACATGCAGCCTGTTGCCAATTATAACTTTCCGTGCTCCTCATCCTGCGTCCTGCACTTTCTCTGTGTTGTGACCGCATTTATGGCAGCAGCTTGCTCGTGTGACTCATGGAATAGGGCATGGTATTATGGTGTTACTCAGGACTTGGCCTGTGTGTTTCTGCTTAACCCCTTGATGGACTCTGCTTTGGAGAGTGGGAAGGAGGTAGGAGCTCCTGCTGTGAGGATCAGAGGCCTGCCCCAGGGAGTGGGGCTCGTCCATCTCTCCCCTTTTATTCTGAGTCTTCCCATCCAAAGGCTGTGAACTCATCCTGATGTAGCTCTTTCAGGCAGCATCAGGAGTGGGTGATGGCCCCATGGCCAGAAAAGCAGAAGGGAGACCGCAGGGAGCGGTTGCAGCAGAGACAATGCCAGCTGCCAGGATGCAGGAGCTGCCTGCCTGGAACTGGTGGCTGGGAGGAGCTCTCCCACAGCCACCCCCGGCCCACCCAGACTCGTGGGCGAGGCTTCAGCTGGGTGGTGGCTGCCCCTTGCCCCAGTGAGCTGCCCTTGGGGAACTGCTGGCTCAGTTGGTGCGTCAGGTGCCCAGGGCTGGTTGTGACTGCTGGCTGCTTGCTTTGCTGCACGCTTTTGGGGACAGAGCCATCACACTTGGCTTTTCTCCTTCCTGCAGCTAAGAAGGGTTTGAGGTCTCCAGCAAAACTGTGGGGCTGAGAGTGAAACAACCCCTAGTAAGAGGAGCTGGGAAGCTTGTATTTTAGCTTCCTGGAGACCGAAGTGTGTGAGGGCAGGAGGGAAGGTTGTTCCTGGGGAAACCTGTGTTCTCGGAGGGAATAATGCCTACCATTTATGTGGACAGCACAGCTCAAGAGCACCAGTACACATGTGCAGACATCAGGCATGCAGGCTTGTATCTTCCCTGTCTGGGTCAGTGTGAGCTGCTTCCTTAGTCTGTCCTCAGTCCTTAGTCTGTCCATGAGAAGGAAGTGCAAATAAATCCCATGCATTTTTGCCTGCTTTGTGACTGCAGCACAGCTGAAAGGGTTTCTGGGGACCATCTCTGCAAACTTCATCAGCAGTGCCCTCCGGGCTGTCCTGTTGGACAGTGTGACAGAGACATGGTCCCTGGCAGAGTGCTGTGTGTCTTGGCTCCTTGCCGAGGGTCCCGACGTGCCATGAGATGTGTCACTCTGTGGAGCAGTGGCACACGCAGTGGGTGACACGAGTCTCTCCACAGCCACACTGCTCCTTTATACCAGTCTCAGTGAGGATGGTGTGAAGTGAATGTACTCGTGATCTGGAAGACATATTTTAAAAGCCTGACACCAGAAATTAAATTTCTCCTCCCTTGTCCCCAGGGACACTAACGCTGACTGTCAGCGTAAAGGAAACCTGGCTGGCTGCATGCTGTCCCCATCTAAAGATGAAAGCCTTAAAGCACTACCTGCAGGGAGTCAGGAGGTGATGGCTTCAGAAGCACTTACGAGACTTAGGAGCATATATTCTATTTATTTAAAGTGACCAGTGTCACTTTAGAGCAAAAGTCCTACTGAGTGTTTCCGAACTAACTGAGCTAAAGCCGTATCTGAAGTACCTAACTCAGACAAACAAGGTCCAGCCACCCTGGCCATCGGTCACCCTACTTTTAAAGAGATGATCAGAAAAGCACTTACCTGCAGGAGGAACATTATTTGGGATCCTCTTTGCACTTGATTTCATATGATCATTTGCATATGGGCAGGAGAATCTGCTCTCAAGTTTCAATACTATAGTGCCAAAGAATTTATTCTTCCCCGAACCACGTGAAAGGTAAATATTCATAAAACTTCTGTGTGCAAAGGCAGCAGAGAGAATTCAAATGTGTCTGGGTAGAATCTCTTTTATTTTCCTCAGGTACAAATAAAGCACCCCCCATCCCCTAGCTCCCTCTAGCTCTCCTTTTAAATCTCTTTTTAATGTCTCACTTTTTACTGCTAATCATTTCTCCCCTTTGCTAATGATGCTAACCTTAGAGCCTGCTGCAAACTGACTTGTTTCATGTCAGCCTCTCTCTATTGCCCACTTTTGTTAAGCCACAAAGCAGGTTTCAGTCTATTCAACAGCAGCTATTTCTCCGACTTGAATATTACCGTTGCCTATTTCAAAGGCATCTCCAAGCCCACAGTATTTCTGCACAGATACCTCTATTATTGTCTGTCATCAGGATATGCTGGGCTCCTCTCCTGCCTCTCTCCCCCCTTGCTTCCTTCCTATGTATGTGGCAAAGTCTCTCTCTGCTCTAATAGCTCTCCTGAGAGCAGGGTGAAGCAGGTCTTTACAGAGGCCTGTTAATTTTAAAGGACAAGCTTTATATATTAACACCCCCGTGGCAGTGTGCTTCCCGTGCAGCGGGCTCTATCCCCACCACTTACCCAGAACTAAAGCACACGAGGACCAAGCCCACTCCCCAGCGGGAGCCGCTGGATAATGCCAGCCCTGATTCCCACCTCCCTCCAGCTGCAGCAAGCATCCCCAGGTGTCCCTAAGCAGGCCGAAGCCACGGGAGCAGGGGGCCTGGGGGACACTGTGACAATCTGGCCTGTGCTGACCCACAGGGTGTGGGCAGCATGGGGAGCTGGCGGAGGACATCTGCTTGTTTAACAGAGGCTGTGTTACAGACGTCCTTCCCTCCCAAAATCAATTTTCTCCCAGGTGCTGGATTCTTTGAAGAATTATAGCAGAGTTATAATTACGAGTGTGGCAACATTTGGACTTTCTGGGTGACTGAGACCTTTTCGGTGGCTTGGAGTAACTGAGAGGAAGGAGGTTTTTCTCTGCAGATAAAAGATTAGGAAACGGTAACTATTTAGCATAAATTACATCTTCTGGCTCACTAATCGCCTCTCAGTTCAAAAGACACAGGCCTTACCCCAGCACTCCTCCATCGGGATGCGGCACTGGCACGGGGCTTCTGCTCCCCCACCAAGCTGAGCAAATCCCTCAGAGAGGCTGACCCCTGAAATTGAAATCAAACAATTGAGACTTGCAATGGGGGACAACTTTTATCTCTTTCTCTTTGAGTCATCTGCCCACTACATCATTCCCCTCACCCCATGCCCCCCTCCCCAAAAGAGTGAGATAGAAATTAAGAAAGGAGGAAGGAAAGAAGGAAGGAAAAGAAAAACTCTGGTTGGTGCAAGGGGAGAATTTGCAGTTATTGCTAATGTAAGCATTTCCCCTTTTTTTTTCCCCTCTGTTTCCCTGGCATACAGGTAAAATAACAAAATAAATCCCACAAAGGGCTTTCTGCCAGCCTGCCTTTGGAACTTTGCTTAAGTGGCCTTAAGTAAGATAATAAGCAAGGAGTGTGAAAAGAAGAGACTTTGTCTTTTCACATTAGCAGCAGCCCTGTTCAAGTGGCAGTATCTATGAAAATGCTGTTCAGCCTTTAATGAGACTACACTGTGTTAGTGTACCAGTCTAATTAATCCCATATTTTCACACAGCATAATTACTGAGCCGGGGCTGAATTATTTGGCTACTGGAGGTGGAGCAGTGCCTGCCTGCACTGTCCTCTGTCTCTGCTCCTCACAATTTATTATGCTATACAGCAAGACACCATTGAAACCTCCTAGTATAGGACTATCTGTCATCTCTACATTATCAGTAAAATACACCACCTTCCATACTGTGCTACAAGGGCTTTAGCAAATTGCTATTTTTATGGGATATGATAAAGGAAATGCTACCTTATGTTCAAATTTTTAACTGTCTCGTGTACGGAATATACAGTTGTGCTTTGTGCGCTCCAGTTCAGTGAGGTCTCATTTGAGTTGCTATAGCCAGGGTGGGTGTCACCCTGCTATTTTGCTCCCATTTAGTCCCCCTTCTTTCTTTTCTTCCCCTTTTTCCTTTTATTTTTATCTTTCTTTCTTTCTTTCTTTCTTTCTTTCTTTTCTTTTTTTTCTTTCCCTCTTTCCCTCTTTCCCTCTCTCCCTCTTTCTCTCTTCCTTCCTCCCTTCCTTTTTCTTTATTTTTTCTTTACTTTTTCTTTATTTTTTCTTTTCTTTTCTTTTCTTTTTTGCTTTATTTCTTCTTCCTCCTCCTCTTCTTTTTCTCCTCCCTTCCTCTCTCTTTTGTACTTTCTGCCTCTCTCTTTCCACTCCGTTAGCAAGACCTACACTTTCAGAATCTCCATCTTTACTGGCATTAAGATTTTTCATCCCTTAAAGTCCTTTCTCTCCTACCCCTCCTAGTTTGTGTTATTCCTTGAAACATATTTTTTTGCACATTATTATTCACCTCTGATATATGATCTTGCCATTTTGGAACTGGTAGAGTCCCCCACCCCCTTCCTTCCCATAGGAGTTGAGAGAGATTTGTGGTTTAAACATTTACTCACTTGCTAGTGTTTTTGGGACTGGTTTAATAGTATCTTTTTAATGGAAGGCCAAACAGCACATTAACTATATGGAACTGTTTTAGAATTTTTCTTTTCAGCAGAAAAAGAGAGGGTTGTACCCTGTAAATTTTAAAACCGGCACTAACAGTACATAAGGCTGTTTTGTTATTGTGTATGGTTTCCATACATGCATCGTGAGATATATGGATGTACATACCCAGGCAAAGTGAGATCTCAAAATAAAGAAAACCACATGCTTAATAGCACAAGCGGGAAAATGACTTCTCCAAGTTTTTAACCAAATAGTGGCCCTGAGACTTGAGTCCTCTTCTGGGCAATCTTAAATATAACGTGTTCAAGGAGCAGTAAAGTGAATTTCATTGCACCTTTGCTGACACAGAGATCGAGTATTGGATCTGACACTCCAAAGCTCTTCCATATGTGCGCACGGGAACCCAAACAGCTTGCACTGCCCCCGAGATTAGTGATACCATGCAGAGTCTTTTATCAATCATTTTGGGGCAGCTCAAAGTAGCCCAAGCTCAAGGGTTAAGCAAGGTTAAATGTTAAAAAAATTCAGCTTGTAGCCTTCACAGGCCCTGCCAGGCCGCGGGGCGGCACAGCTTCTGCAGTGGTTGATCTCTGGAGGCTGATTTGTTTGCATCGTCACTGCTGTGTGAACCATTCTGATGGAAGTTTCTGAGGGGCTCAGGGTGCTCTTAACAGGGCTGTGAAGGGAAAATTAGAAGCGAATAAACAAGGAATAGCTCTGTGAGAGCGGTGGGGCACTGCTAAAGCCTGGCCTGCCTGCACTGCCTTTTTGGCACCTGGAGAGTTGCCTGTACTGAGGACAAGGGCTACAGGAGCATCCATGTATCCATGTGGGACCTGGCTGGGTGTTGTGTGGAGGTACAGACCGCTGCAGCCACAGCTCACTCTCAAGCCACTTGATTCAGAAATGAAGACCATGTACTTCAGGAGACCAGCATTTGTCTGGCTCTGGTGCCAAATTTGGAGGGGGGTTCTGCAGGTTAAACCTGAGAGGCCTCGTGGATGTCTCATTTTCCAAAAATGAAACAGTTGAATAACTTGAAGGTGTCTCAGACTGTCATCTCCTCCATATGACACCCAAAATTACCAGCTAATTTTTAAAATCATTTCTGCACATGGTCTGTAACTTATCAGTTCTTCTGTGTAAATATACCATGAAGATTTTTCCCTGTCCTCGCACCCCTGGCTTTTGCAGTAAGGTTACTTCCCTATCACTCTTCATTATCTGTCAAAATGTCCTGTCCTGTGAGCTGTCTCTTCTCGGGAATATTCAGAGCTCTCCTCACTTCCACTTTCCCTCTTGCTTCCATCTTTTTCTTGCTACTGCTTAGGCTCTTTAGGCTGAGCTTTAAACCCTCATCCACCACTCACCATTCTCAGCTCTTCTTTTGCCTTTTTTGAGCCTGTGCACAAACCCACACACTAAGATTGGTCTGCTACATTCTTTTTTGTGGCTTCTTAAAAAAGCAAGCACCGCTTTGTTGTGTGTGAGTGGACACCTTTAAAACATGAGCACATACTTGTGTTTGGTCACAGAGGCACTCGGTTATGTCCCCCAGCTCACAGGAAAGTCCTTTCAGGATGTGACATTTCAAAATCATGAGGTGGCACCTCAGGGTCAATGCTGGTTGCTAAAGCCAACTGTGCTGGGTCATTAAACTGCTCCACTGGGGTCGGGTTTGGGCTGGAAGCTGAGCCAGGAAGGGGAAATGCATTTTCCTGCAGTTCCTCCAAGTCCAGTGCCAGGCATGCAGGATGAGCATTTTCCAGGTGACTGTTTCTAGGGGACTCCCCACTGCTGCCAGCCCTGCGTGCTCACAAAGAGCAGTCCTGCTCAAAGTGGGTCACCTTGCTGCTTTATTTTTTTGTCCTTCTGTAAAGTTTTCTTCTTCTCTTTGTACTCTTGCTCCGCTCATGAGGCTGATTGGGAAGCACTGGGCAGTAGCAGAGACACTGGCATTTGCAGCCATGGAACTCACACAAAACTGAGCAGCAGATGCAGTTGCATAAACTGGAGATGTAAAAATCATACCACCGATGCCTGAGCCTTCCTCCACCGGATTGGGGTGCCCTGATTAGCTGCTGGTAGCAGTGCTGCCTTGGTGACAGGACAGCTGCTGGTGCCTGCCCCAAGGCTGCCAGCGAAGATCTGTGTTGTGGTGGCGTATTTGTGATGAGGACTCCTACGAACAGCTCCTGGGGAGCAACTGGTAAGCAGCAGAACAGTCATAGCCCATTTCTGCATCTTGTGCATGATCTTTCAACTTAAGGCTGAGGTGCATGGGAGAGAAGGATTCAGCCCTTATTTTGGACATCTCTGTGCTTCTCAGGGACTAACAGGGCAATTCCAGCACTCCTTGACTGTGGTTTTGACCCCTTAAATGCGTAACCACGTAGCAAAGCAGATGCCAACGTCAAACACAACTGTTTCCTAAGTGTATTTCAAAAAATAGGTTTCCATTGGTGGTTTTGCATGCCACGTTGACTCTCTGTGCTTGAGCACCTCTGCGAGTTACCCAGTGTTCAAGAACTTTGAAAGAAACAGCTGGGATTTAATATTAGGTGCACCAACTTCTTATGACATGTTCAACCTTTAAAAAAATGAATGATTTCTTTAAAAGGTTGGATGTTTCATGCTATCATCAGAACAAGCAACTTGGGGTGGGGAAAAAAAAATCAAAAAGCACCACAAATAGAGAAATGAGGAAAAAACACCCAGGTGTGTGCTAAAATGGTGTGGAGAAAATTAATTACTGTAAGGATTGGTATAAATAAGACATTACATGACCCCTTCTGCCAGTGGGGGATCTCTGGAGGTGACAGACAAGTAAGGGTCTTAATGAATACCCTTTTCCTAAGTTCTTTGCTGTGGGCTCAGCATAAACCTTTACATAAAAGTGGGAGCCTGTGAACAGTAGGAATTATTTATATTAAATGTGCTTCTCAGCAAAACATGGCAAAATTCCTATTCCCAACTGGAGGAAAATCATATTTCATGGCTGTAATACCATTAAGCAGGATACAGAGATTGGCAGTGGGGAATAGGGGTGGGAGGGAGGCCCACCAGCAGGAGGAAGGGGGTTTTTGCCTGCTTGTGGATGGGGTACTGCTGAATGCCTCCCCAGGTTGGTAGTCATGTTGGCTGTCATGCGGCGGACAGGAGCGAGGGGGAGAGGCGAAGGGGAAGAGTCTCCACCTGAGATAGGCTTTGCCCAGTGGAAAAAAACATCGACCTTCATAGGGGTGAACCCAGCACTTCAGAGGTTATAGTCTTTTAATGGAGGATGGGATTACTGTTAAAGCCACCAGATTAAATCCTACGGTCATTGCCAAAAGGTTAAACCACCAGATGTGGCCATGGCCTGACATGAGTGACCAGAGGCTGCTGGGGGCTGAACACTGCCCAGGAGAGGTGCCTTCATAATGTGGGGAAACACGCAGTGGGAATGAACAAGTGCTGCTCTCTCCAGTTGCCTGCACTAGCCAGGCTGCAGAGCAGGGTTGCAGGTGACTGAGGACTCTCAGATGGGGCCAGAAAAATAATGTGAGCAAGGTGTGTTGGTAGAAGGCATCTGGAGAAGATGTAAAGACAATGCTGTTGGTCTTGGAAAAAGCCCCGAGGGCCCAGAGCAAGACCCCAGGAGGGAAGAGGGAATGTCTGAGGAGCAGTTTGGGTTTTATTTCTTGCTGAATTAGACCTTGCTGCTGCAGGGTTGGGATGTGCACCTATGTACTTGTGCTTGTGTGTGTGTGTGTTTCTGAATTAACTGAGTGGTTGCTTGGGAATAAAACCAGTGCTAATGTCAACAAAATGGTTTTAAAAATCCCAGTAGCACAGTCATGGTGGACTATTAAATCCTATGGCCCCTCTTTTTCCCCCGAAGAGGCTGGGTGGATGCCTCGGCTGGGAAGGACACAGCTCCCTTCGCATCGCTGGGAGGAGAGGTCAGTATTTCCTTGGTGCTCAGTTCTGAGAAAGACACGGAGGTGAGTGGAGATTTATAACCTGGCTGGAAGATCATCAATCAGTCAATCAAGTGAACAAGGCAAGGCCTGCTCTCATTTACCTGGGAGGATGCAGAGCTCCACACTCCTCGTGGCGATGCTCACGCTGCCTTGGTGAGAGAGCATCCCTGCGCAAGGCCGGGCTCACGCTGGGGAAACGACGGTGCCGGCAGAGCGGGGCTTCATGAAAGGTCGCTGTGCCTTGCCGAGGGATTGCCCCAGGGGTTCGGAGCTGCTGTCGATCAGCCTGGCTCCAGGCTGGCAGTGAGGTTGCGCAGACAGCACACACCGTGAGCGCAGCCCGTGCGGATCCTTCCCGACATACCCTCTTCCACTGGTGATGGAGCAGAATATATAGTGCAACGGGTACATCTCTGCAGAGGTGTTTTGTTCAAAGCAGGCAAATTGACAGGCTTCCCTCATAAAACAGTAATGCAGCTTATACATGAAAAAAAGATCATAAAAATTCAGTTTTCTCCCAAGTAAGATAATTCTGACATTACTTAAAATACTTCAGACTTGTCAGTAAAATTTCAATGTCATTAAAATTAACTGGCATATTTTAAGATTGACTATCTTGCTTGCTTTCAACTCCCAGTCAGCCTGACACGGGGAGGGCACTTGCTATTCTTATCTTTTACACACTTGTATTTCTTGGCCTTTAACAGCTTCTTCTGTGGTGCACACCGCTCTGTCTGCCAGGGATAACGGGTGTCACTGGTTGCTGCTAATCCATTATGGCAAGCTGTCTAATTACCAGTGGCCTAGCAGTAAATAAAGTGCGGGTTCACTTCTGGCCTGCTCCTTATCCCTCATCTGAGAAGTGGGCAAATGTTGTATCACCCCAATTATTGCTCCATTTACCTGCGTGTTCCCTTGACTATGGCACTGCTAATTACTTACTTTGTTAGGCGGAAGAAATATTAGGTATTTATTTCATTTGCTGTGATGATAAGAAATACAACTCCTATTATTTGTCCCCTGGACTAGAAAATTCCCTTTGCGGCAATCCTTCTAGCCTGTGCGCATAAATAAAACCACATTTTACTCTAGCACAGCTTTGGTAGCTGAAAAGAGATCATATTTTGATGAGGAAAATGTTCTCGTCTCTTTTCTCTAGTATGGGAAAGGCAAGTTGGAGAGGTTTGTGAAGTGGAACTGGATGTTGCACTGGATCAAATGGTTTATTACTGAAACCACATTCTGCAAGAAACCACTGCTCTTCGGCAAAAAAATGGTCCTTCTGGAGGTGCGTGGCTTTCGGCGAGGAATCAGAAATTGGAAGCAGTCTCAGTCTGTGTGTGAATGGGACTAGATATGTTTTTCATTTGAGACATTTTCAGCTGTTGATCCTAGTCCCCTTGGCTGCTGCCTTCTTTTCACTTGGACTCCAGTGTTGTGAGATCATCCTTAGGAAAAATGCTGATTAGTAGTTGGCAAAACATGTGAGTGATTACTATATTAAACGGTGAACCAACAGAAAGAGTAAGTAAGTGTAACCCCTGAAACAAGTGGATCACCCCGGGGTAAGGCAGCTGAGTGCTTCCAGACAGCACCAGGCAGGCAGGGAGGAGGGACGTGGTGCCTAATGAAAGCAAACCTAGAAAGAGGCCAAAACCTAGAAAGAGAACAAAGCCTGACTGGCACTCGGGTATTCTCTCGACTCTATGGACCATCTTATCACCTTACTCAACTTACAACAAACTCTCCATTTGTTGCCCACACCATTTATATTTCACCAGGATCTCCCTTTTTAGCAATGCAGCCTTAAATAAATTTGTTTTGAAAAGGTATCCTGAAATGGGTGTCTGAGATAAACCCCACAGTGTGTGGTGTAGTGGGGCTTTGTATGAAGAATTTGGTGTGATCACTCTTGGTTTTCTTCATTTTTGTGGTCCTCTAGAAATTGTTGAGGGGTGGTAAAGACCTCTTTAGAGATTTTATTTGTCTAGGTAGCCACAGAACACATAGGGTCTTCCTTTTCTTGACTACCTTCTTTGGGGTTTTTTTCAGGTGTCAGTTTCCTCTGGTTTGGAGCCCAGTTGGAGCCTGCATGCAAGGACTGTTCACAATAAATGGCCAATGGCTAAAAAAGAGGTAAAATGAATGGAGGAGAATGTGCAAGTTATTTTAAAATATCTGTATATTTATCCACAGGCACGTATAGTATAATGTATGTTTTTCAGTGGAATGTCCTTCAGTTTTGTTATTTATGTCATTCAGCACATCATTGTGCCTGCCATTAGCCTTGGTTTCAGTTACTTTGCAGCACGTTTTGGGTTGCAAGGTGCCAATATCTGAAACAGAAATTTGGACCAGCACATTATTGGGATTTCATTTCTGGATTTCACTTCTGACAACACAAGAAATAATAAAGGGCTACAGCTGGCTGAAATGAATGTCATATGCAGCCTCCCTTCTTAAAATATTCAAAATGCTCATACCTCAAGGACATTTTTTTAAATGTTCATTTTAGCCTTCTGTATCACCTTTAAACAGAGTGCTGGCGTAACACTGCCGCCTCATTTAGACCAGAGAATAATCAAAAATCCCTTGCATTTCCTGGCACTGGGAGGGAGGGTCTTTGGACATCCAGATTTTCAATTCTAAGAGGGGCTTGCCTTAGGACCGTTAATTTCCAGGTGAAAGAAACATACTTTGAATACTGCTACCAAAGAAAGCAGGATTATTTTGAATGTTTCTGGTAGAGAAGAAAAGCTTCAATTTCTTCTCAAAGCCCTTTGAGGGTGGAGAGGGATTTGCAGCTGGAGCGTTGAGTTGCATTTGCCTTCAAGGTCTTGCTGCTGAAGTCCCCTTCATCTTCTCCAGCGGGAAGGAGGCGGCTGTGGTGCAGCTCCCTGGTGGTGCACTGTGCTGTGGCAGAGCACGATAAGCAGAGGGGACTGAGGCAGAAAAGTGCTGCACTGAGAGCAGTCCTGGATCTGGGAAAGCTGACAGGACGCATCAGAGCCATCTGGAGAAACAAAAACAAAACAGCATCAGGAAAAGAGAGATCCTAAAAGGATGTCTTGAAAATGAACCCAAAAAAATTCAAAAGAAGGAAAAGAAGGAGAAAGCAGAAGCTCCCTCCTTCTCCGCTGTGCGAAATGCCCTGTCTACAAACATGACTGACATCACTGGAGAAGAATGTAAACTTTGATTTAAAAAAAAATACCGCTTGCCGCTGCTCCTCTTTGGCAGCACGTCTCATTTCTTTGGAGTATTTTTATCTGGTTACGTATGTATATGCACATACATAAATATTTTGTTAAAAGCAGAAGGAGGCTTCTCTCTTTCTTCCCTGCACTTGCAACAGCGGCTGTGCAACATCCAAAGGGGGCTTCTGCTGAGAACTTCCACACGTGCTGCTAGAGGAAGAGGAGAGCAAAATGAATTTTATAAAATAGTGGTAATAACAATACAAAAAATAAGCTGAGTAAGAAATGAAGGACTAACTCCAGTTGTGTCCTTAAAACCAATAATAAATGACCCAGCAGTGGGCAAAGCAGCTTGGTAAATTAAAACTAATGTGGGAAGTGTGTGTGCCCCCCAACCTCCCCCCCATTACTCCACCCCAGCCACAAGGATCTTCACTGGGGGCTCGGGTGTCTTCCCTCCTTCCCTTCAATCTACCTAGCCAGAGCCCTCTCCCTGCTTGACAGCTACCGCAAGCCCAAACTGACAGCTCTTCAAAATCCGCTGAAGAAACCCAGCATTAATTAAGTCATTGCTGGACTGTAATTTCCTTGAGAAGTAAAAAATTCTCACACAAGAAAAGGTTACAGAGACCTTTTCTGTGTCAAAATTACCATGCTGCATGAATATTAATGCTCTTAATGAAGACAACCTTTGCTTCATCAGGAAGGTTCTGGAGCAGGTGCCAAGCCTGAAGTCTCACTCTGTGGATTTTCTACTCTATGAAAGTCAGCACAATGCAATTTTTCCATTAAAATCAACATTTCCCACATGATCGCAGATTTTTTTTTTCTTCTTTACAGATAGGCGGAAAGAAGGGGGAAAAAAATCCCTCTGCTTTGAAATCAAACATTTAAAGGTTTCATTCAACACATTAATCAGCGCTGAGAGAGAGGAGAGGAGGAGGAGGAGGAGCAGGAGGAGGAGGAGAAGGAGGGGGGTGGAGGGGGGAATCTGCCTTATTTATACAGATCTTGCACGCGCTTCCATAGATCACAGCCGTGCCCATGTCGCGGGCTGCCCCGGGGTGCCGCCTGGCACGTCCTCTCCAGAAAGGCTCGATGGGCTCACGGAGGGGCACCGGGATGGGGGCTTTGGGCAGTGGCTGGGGTGGGCACCCCGCCTGGGACATGAGCCTCTGTCACAAGCCTTCGGGCACTCGCACCCCAGGGACCGAGGAAGAGCACCAGGAGGTTTGGCCCTCTGGGAGGGCATGGCCAAAGCAGGTATCACAGAAAAATGGGGAACAGCAAAAGGGGCATTCCCCATGGAGGACAAGGGAGGGAGTCCAGATGCTCAGCCACAGGGACAGCGAGTATGTGCATTAGCATCAAACAGTGGAGGAAAAGGCTATTTCTTGGCTCTTTCTCAGGGAGGAGAGGGATTTTGATGGCACTGCACTGGAGAAATTGCACTGCCTTTGTGCAGTGCTCTTTTACCAGCATTTAGCCTCAAACAAGAAAGGGAAAGGAATTATAAAGAAAAGTGTGGAGAAACACAGAGGACAGAATAGAGGCTGCAGCTCTAGATGGGAAAGAAAAGCAGGTAAAAGCCACCTCTTTCTCCCCCTTCAAAAGGAGAAAATGATATGAAAACTGTCCATTAATTATATCTTCTACTTATTAGGCATTCATGATCTAATAATGGCTGTGGCTAACTTATAAAAAAAAAAATCTGATTATTTTCTGTTGGGGCATGCAATGCCCTGTATATATTAAAAAGGTAAGCAATGATATATATTTATGGGTACTGATGTAATAGCTATTAGATTTATAATACAGAGAAGAAACATAATTTTATTAGAAAGAGCAATAGTTCACAATCCTATTATTGTTTATTGCTGACGTCAGTGCTGAACTATAATAAGAATCATGTAACAACTGGAAATAATAATAAAAATGCCGTTTAGATTTGCAAGAAAGTGGATCCTCTAAAACAAAAGTAGGGATTTTAGACTCCTACCTGGCAGCAGCCATTTGGGTTGCTGAAGCCATGGAGATGCAGCTCAAGGTTTTGCCCCCCTGGCCCAAAGGCAAGCTTCTTCTTGACCTCAAATGTGTCATCAGCCTCACTTCAAACACCTGGGCAAGGCCTGGAGGGGCCGCCCAAGCTGTTCCCGTGGGTGCCTTGTGCAGCATGGCCCTGTGGGACCATACCACTGTGTCCTCCCTTAGGATGCAGGGACACCTGGGACAGTGGCACCCCCAGATCAGCCTCCCACCCTGAGCAACACATAGGCACCAAACTATCCTTCGGGCGCCTGGGCAAATAATTTGAGTTTATAAAACCTCACATCCTAAGCATCATGGAAGTACTCGAGCTACCACTCTGCACTTTTCATGGCTAGCCTTTGTTTCACATGAATATATGCATATATACTTAGACTCTAAATCTTTCATTATAGTTGCCCTAAAAATTTGTTTTCAGGATGTATCTGGAACTGTCAGCCTTGCTGGTTCTCTACTTCTCTCTATTACTTTCTTTTTTCTCTTCTTTCTAGCAGGTTTTTTTTTCCCCTTTAGAGTAGTGTTTGCTGACCTTCAGGCTCCAAAATTAACTCATTCTCCCGACATCTGTGAATTATTAATGAGGGTGTTTCAGAAAGTTCCTTAGCCACTTGCTTTAAAACTCCAGAGTGCAAATTAATAGAGCTGTTTTTGGGAAAGCTTAATTTTAGCAGGTGCTGCCTCAGATCTTCCTTTGTTGCAGAGATAAACGTTCTGCTCCCACAGAAACGTCAGACGGGATAGATACACCCTCCAGCTTCATTGGAAATTCAGAACAAAAGTGTCTAGTCAACACTTCTGATCTTCCTTTGTTAAACCGTGCAATGCTGTGAGCTGTCTCTAGCAATGGTCCCACAACTGTTCACAGTTTTTATTGCTCTTTTTAGAGTTTCCTTTTATTATCCATCATTCCACTGGCCACTGATTCTTCATTGATTTAATTCTCTCCTTGTGTGTGTGTGTGTGTGTGTGTGTGTGTGTGTGTGTGTGTGTAGGGAGGAAGAGAACACATAATAATGTAAGAACACAGACTAGGGGGGTGCTGTATCTGGAGGAGGTAAAAGTGGTGGTCTGGAGGGCTCTCAGGGCTAAAGGAAGAGGCTGAAGGGCTGTGTGGCTGGGGTGGCAACAGGCCCTGCTGAGAAGGCAGTGGAGGGGGTGCCAGGCAAATGTAGCAAGGGAGAACAATGCTCCTGAGCACCTTTTCCTGATCCCAGGTGGGATCCAAGTCAAAGACACTGTCAGGATGTCCTCCGTGGCCACATGCTGGATGAAAAACTGGCCTTCCAGTCAACCTTGCCTCCTGTGCCCTTCCTCCCTCTATCCTGATGCTCACTAGCCCTCTTCTGCCCAAAGCATTTCATTCTGCTCAGGACCTGCTGCTCCCTGGCCCTGCCAAATTTCCCCACCCAAATCCTCAAACTTTTACCTACCATAAGCCACCATTGTCCCTTTTCTTTTCCTAGACAGCTGAAAACCTGGTCTGATCACAAGTCCGTGGAAAGGGATACTTTCCAGCTTCACTTCAAAATATTAATGGGCTCAGCCACAGGCAAGCTAAGGTGAAAGTAGGACAGGCAGTCAGCAGGTGCCACAACCTTAGAAATCTGAATCCACCAGCAGAAACCTGCACTAAAAGCTTCAGCTGCCATGCCTCGACATGAAGGTGTTAGAAAGAAAGAAAGGTTTGCAAATGTTGGTGTAGCCAAAATCACACTGAAACAGAGCGGGAATAGAATATTTAATTCCTTGACTCCAATAAATTGTCTGCATTAAAATAACACAGATGGCTGAAATAGATAATCTTACAAATTAGTGGAATTTCATATTTCCACAGAACTAGGTGATACTGTGTCCTGTAATGATACAAATATTCTTATGGGACATGATATCACACTTAAAACTCTAAATTTTTAAAGGTTTTTCAGTTACTTTATAGCAGCAGAGTGTCTTCAGAATGAACTAGATTTGCTATTCCATCTGAAGAACAAAGAGAAAAATTTATAGAAGATCAAACAAATAAAAATACATTGAGAAAGACAGTAAGTGATGTCAACGCACTAAGAAATTAAAAACTTTGCATTAGTGTCTGAGCTTTTTTGTTGGTACCCAGGTATTATAAATAATAAACTAAACCGAAATTGTACATATTATAAAGCTGCATTTTTCTGTAGGGGTTCTGGTGACATGTACAAACCACGCGAGCTTTACTCCCGTGGCTTATCCATGTCACTAATCCCCCTCTAGAAAAGTAAAGAAGGGAGGTGCAGTGGGGAGGGGTGAAACTTGCACGGAGCCAATTCCATCTTTTGCCTACATTTGTTTCCACATTACCTGACAAGCCTTGCCCATGTCTTTCCCGGAGTCTGCCTTGGGATGAATGAACTTCTGCAGCAGAGAAATTCATCTTGTGAAAAAGGCTTGTTTTGGGTCATTGGAACTATTTGAGAAATATTTTGCTGAAAAATAGAGGGGAAACTCAACTCAAGTGGAAAACCTGAGGTGAAGTTTATTTGCGACTGATAAAGAATGATAATCTCTATTTTGTCTGTGTCAATTTTTTTTTCTTAAGACTGCTTGTAATCAGCTCAGTTCAGTCTTAGATGCTGTTTGCTTTTTTTTCCCAAGTAATTCCACGAGGCAGAAAAAAACCCTACAGAGTTCATCATGAAGATCTAATCGTAATAAAATCCATATACTTTTAAATAAAACTTTCAAACCAGCCTGTGGCTGAGAAATTATTGTGAGATTATTCCTGTTAGATTTATTTAATGTGGATCTGAACTCAGAGGAGTCTCAGCTTTCCCAGGTTTCTCTCAGGGAAGGCTGGGGTCTGCATCAGTTGCCTTCATTGTCCCCTGGCCCAAGCACTTACTGGCTTTGGGATGTTCAAACAGTGACTCTGAAATGCATCCCCCAGATCTATATATGTTGTGTAAGAGGAGGTCTCCTGAAGTTTTGATCTGGAAAAACGGAAGCTGAGGAGACTTACCATCCACTGTGCACCTCGCAGGATGGTGTTTTAACTTTTCCTTTAAAACAGATGGGAGTTTTGTTCATGGGGAGTCTTTTGGGATGCTGAACCCAGTGGTCCTGCCTCCTAAATGATGACAATCCTTCCAGGATCATTGCAGGAGACTCAGCCCCTCTCCCCTGCCACGCCTGATACCTTGATCCCAGAGAGCTGGAACGGTGAATCTCCCTCCTGGCTCTTGCTGGCCTCTTGGAAAATCCCGGGCTTAATCAGAAGGCTTGTTTATGGTACGGCTCCTTGTCTCACAAGTACTACAGATGCCACTTCGCTGCACCTAAACTGCTTACGAGACAGCACTCTTATCTAATAAGACATAGCACAGCCATACATATTTATTTATATTTGAACTCTTGCCCTCTGTACTATACTGCAGGTCATGCATCTGCTCCAACAGCACCTTATTAATTTTCTACTACTCTTCTCCATGGTGGCAACAGTGTTTCAAAGCCTGAAAGGAATATTTTCCCTTTTTTTCACTTTGATCTGTCTCTTTAACTCTTTAGCTGCCGAAAGGAGGGGAGTCTGGGCTTCCCGAGCGCGGTATCGCAGCGCTCCTTGTTGGGAATCGGGACACAGCCAGGCTCTCCAGACAATGTCACTTCTGCACTTGTGTAATACATTACTGTTCTGTTTTGTACCTTGCTAATTAGAAAGCAGGAAAGAAAAAAATATATTTATATATAAAAGAGCTCCCATCTGACAGACTCAAATTACAAAAGTATTCTGATATAAATTATTTAATCAGTGGGGGAAAAAAAGAAAGTCACAGTACTAACTATCATTTCCAGACAGAGTATTAACAACCATTTCTTTCATTGGCTTCTGGTGTCTTATTTTGCGCACCCATCACCAATAAGAAGCTCTTGCATGATGCTTACCATAAAATATGACTTTCATCTCTTTGTCTTTGCATTCACTTGCTTCATTTACCTTCCTAATGTATAAAAAGTTTTTAATTTGCCTCCCTCCCTTCCTCTTCTGTCACTAGCACTCTTGAAAACTTCTGGAAGAAAAAAGTAAAGACTTTAATTCATATATGGGACCCCATTCTGCCAGCCAGATCTGCCAGTCTTTGAAATACGTTCCATGAACAAGGGGTTGTTTGAAGGTGTGATCGCAGCTTTATGGCGAGGTTGCAAGCCGGTGATAGGAAACCATTCTGACAAATGCGCTGATCTCCAAACCCACGCTTCCCGTGATGTCCTGTGCAGATGGATGGGCACCAGGAGGCCACAGGCTTTCTTGGGGCAGCTGTCCCCAGCAGCAGAGGGAAACGTGCTCAGGGCCTGAGCTCCTGCTGGGGCAGAAGTGCCTGCACTGGGGGCTTGGTGCCCTCCTTTGCAGTGATCACCTTTGGTGCCCTGAGGTTGTGTCTGCCCTCAAGGGCACGTGCCCAGAGGTCAGGCCCGAAGTGTCCAGTTACCTGCTTCGGCCAGTGACTGGAGCTAGGCTGTCACTCCAGTGCTTTCCTCAAAGTAGGCCCACACCCACAGCCTGTGGATGGCAGCTTGCGGTGCCAGGTCATTTTTCCTGCTGCTCTCTAAAAGTCAAGCCCAGAGGTTTAAAAAGCCCCATTGTAAAGAGGCCTTGCAATGGCACAGCTTTCACAAAACATCCATCGGTATTGCCATGAGGCTGAGTCAACCCAAAGGGTGGACAGCACCTCTCCAAACTCTAAGGAGACCTAGCCTCCTTCCAAAAGACAAGAGGTATCCAAGGACATTGTACAAGAGCCTCCTTGGGCATATGTGCTGCTGCGAGGCCCACAAAGCCGTGTTACACAAAAAGAAGGGGCAAACCCCCGTAACAACCCATGAGCTGGTGGCAGACCACAGGGCAAGGTTTCTCATCTAAGAGCTCTGAGACCATGAGTAAAAGGCATTTTAAAAGACCAGGAATGATAACCTGCACCAAAACCTGTGTTCATGTATCAATTGTTTGTGCCAAATCTGAAGGCTGCTCTGGGACGGGTAACCCTGGGGCCCCTCCTTGAGTCAATGCCTGATAAGAGTAGAAATATATTGTTTTCTGGTCCCTGTGGTGGGTGAATACATTTTGATTGCCTGCTGAGAATACATATAATAAAAAGCAGAGAGTAAACTGCTTTTCCTTTCACAGTTATGTCACTCCCCTCTCTCTCTCTATATATACATATATATGTATTGCAGGTTTGGAATCCATATCCTGTTGTTGGATAAGCAGCTGAAGCTATTGAGGTTTTTGTGGAAATCTTCCACTTTTCTTCCTATGAGCTGCAAGTGGGCTAGGGGTGGGGGACAAAGTGTTACCCAGAGAAAAATAATACTAAGAAGAAATTAAATAAGGCAGGAGGCAGCTGTGTCACAGTGCTCTCTGGGCACATGAGCGCTGTGACGTGGCAGGGCTCCTCCCTCTGAAGCTGGGGCAATGCTGGTGCCCACTAGCCCGCAGTGGGGTACAGCCCAAGCAAGACCAATGGTTCACACTTGCCAAGCCCTCTGGGGCTGCTTTTTTTGCCCAGCTGGACCCCCAGCACCATGAGGGAGGTGTGGAGCCCCGAGCCTTCCCTGCAGCCCCTGCACCATCATTTTCCTCATTAGACCTGGCCCATCAGGCCCATCCCTGCAGTGCCACTGGGAAGGTGATAGTCCCTAACAAGTGACATAGGCTCTGCATTCAATTGCTCTTGCAGGGGCAAAAAGGTCCAGGTGTTTTTTCCACAGCAGAGCTGCTGCTAATAGCATCCTTCTGCTCCTCTGCTCTCCCCCTCTCTTCCTCACTACCACCAGATGCTGGAAGTATGAAATAAAGCTCATTTTTCTGACATAATACATTAAGATCTTGAAAGTTTATGCCACAGCACAGTAAAATGAAAACCTCTTGGCACAACAGAGGCGAAGCGTTGCCTGTTTGTGAGCAGGAAGGGAAGTTCCCACTCGTGTTATCTTATGCGATGCGCAACAGCAACTGGCGGCTGCCTGCAACCCTCACCCTCCCTGCTCCTCCCGCCCGCTCCCCCTCTTGCCCCGTGGAGACAAAAAGTCCCGTGTTCAGAGGCAGACAAGGCTCAGGATTTAAGAGAGGTGATTTTTTTCCACCTTACCATGCTGCTGTGGTGATGCTGCCTTAACCTCAGCCAGCATCAGGGGACTGTCTCCCCAGAGGCCGTGCAAGCCGCTCTCTGGACAAAAGCAGCCTTTGTGCTCCTTCAGCAAGGACGGGGAAAAGAAAAGGCTGCCTTCTGATAGCTGTGTAGTGAGAACATCAGAAGCAAAGAGCTACAAGGCCTGGGTTATCCAGGATGGGCTGGGAGAAGCCACCTTCCCTGGTGGGAATTGCTACTTGCAGCTTTTACCACGTTAGTGAGATCAGGTTGCCAAACCTGCCAGCAAAGGCAGCAAATGTTGCTTCTGGGAAAGTGAGACAACTGAAACAAAATCCTGGAAAGGTCTCAGGCCGGTTGGTGGAGGAAAGCTCAGCCTTCATCCACACACCGTTGTGTGCTGCTTCTTCATTTTTGTGTACAAACACATGTAGTGCCAGCTGCCTGTGTGGGAGTTTTATTGTCTTGCTTGAAAGGTACAAGCTGAGAAGTCAGGGCAATATTAAACATTGTTTATTAAATGGGGGAGGCTTTAATCTGCTCTAGAGATACTAAATATTTGATTTAACAGAAGCTTGGACAAATATCAAAAAAACACATTTTGTTCTTTGAGTTGCATTTTCCCAAGGGGAAGGTGGGGCCACCTGATGCTAACAGCTGGAAAGAGTGGCGCCCAAGTACATTAGAGATGTGAGAGCAAGAGGAGTTTTTGCCTTAAGAAAACTTTCAACACACATACATAGGTGCAGGATGAGAAAACCCCCTTTGCCAGACGCCTAACTGGCTGGATAAGTGTTGAGATGAACACTCCCTTGGAAAAAAAAAAGGGAAAACAAGTCCAAAGGTCCTATCAAAATAGAGTGCCCACGAGCAAAAAGAGATGAAGCTCCTGATTCATAAATACAGGGGAAAGGGTATGACATGTGCTTGTGCTCCCACTGTGCCCATCCCAAAGTACTGCTTTGGAATATTTTGATCATCAGGGTACCAGTGGATTTTGGTCTGGCCTACTCTGCTGCTCTTAAATTGGAACTTTTACTGATTGAGTTAAACCAATGGACACTTACTGTGCTGAAGAATGATGTGCTTTGCTCCAGCCTGACACCTGTGCTAATTAATTTAGAGTAAACAGAAATAAAAATGGTACAAAATACAGTAAAAGTATCCAGCTTGCAGTGATTTAATGAAATCAGTTCACACTCAGATAAAACCAGTGCAACTTAGCACACAGATAAACACCACGAGAAACTGATTAAATGTCCAAACAAAGGGATGAAAACATGAAATCAGTTGGACAGTAAAGAGGGTCAATTGTAAAACAGATTATATTGTCCCAGCAGAATTACTTTCTTTTCTTTCTTTTTTTCACTGATTTTGTATTGTTTTGGCTGGGTTTTGGTGTGGTACTGCTCAGTGTTTCCACCTCAACCTCTCCACTCAATAGAAAAGTCTGGAGTATTTCCTTGTCCTTTTCCCCAGACGTTATCACTCCTTTCTCTGCATCAGCTGGTACCACCTGCATAGAAGCAAGCAGATCTTAGAGGAGAATCAAATATCTCTTGGGCAAACTGGTTTTCTTTGATTATAACACTCTGCCAAGAACCTCCTTAAAGGTGGTGGTGGTGGGTGGGGGAGAGGCTTGTTGGTTTGTTTCTTTTTAAAATGCCTCTAAAGCCAAGAACCTCTAAGATTTCCACAGATTTTTTTTTTAGCATCTGACTTCTATCCAGCTTCTGCAAATGCAGCTGCCTGCTCTGAAGACATCCAGGCTTCCGTGGTGTGCCATGCAGACAGATGCTCAACCACTGACGCACACAAACAGAAAATGTGGGTTAGGAGATGGGGACGAGAGTGACCTAGAATGGCTGGAAGCTGAGACTCCCAGACAAGCCGATATATGGACTGCAGCATCAGCAGGATGAGCACGAGCAAACGAGCAGAGATTGCTGCTGCACTTTTCACCAGACTGGAGATCTCCACAGGAAAAAAGAAGAGGTGCCACCTTTAGTGCCACCGGGAGGAGGGCACAGTGACACTCCTGGCATTCTTGGTACAGCCCTTGGGCTGCCAGCCCAAAAGTCCGCTCCTGTGTGCAAGATGGGGAATGTGGAGCCCAAAGTCAGGAGGGAGTCAGATGCTGCCCTGAGCCCTCATCAGCTCAGGCATAGCAGCCTGCTCATCTGCGAGGGCAGGTGAGAGCTCTGTGGGGTGATGCAAGAGGGTGAAACCGTTCTCACTCCTGTTACCCACATAATGTTCCCCCCTTACACCCTGGAAAATTGCTTCGCCATAAGCAGCTTCAGCTACTGGACAACTTTTACCTTTCAGTATCAAGCATGTCATCTTTGACCCTTTTGCCCTTTGTAGGCATCTTTTCAAGGATTGGAAAATTGATCCCAAATGCTGCTTTTGAAGCACTTTAGGGAGAGGAAAAAAATTTATGTATTTCAGTATATTTATACCAAAATTACCCCTGAGAGAATTATAATATGTATTGTGGTCTCTTCAGTTTTGTAGCTAAGACTTTAGATTCTTTTGACTACACCATTTGTTTTTATCCAGGTTCTCATCCTGCCCACCAGACCTGGCAGGGCTGGCTATCTTCTGGACCATTATGGGCCATTCCCAGCTTATTCTGTTCATGAACCTATTACGTGGGCTACTCTTTTTCCATGTGCTGCTCTTTGGTGGTGACAGTGGGAGTTTTGCACACACAGAGTCCATAGAATTCACTGGCAATCCACAGAAGCACTTTTTTTGTTGTTTTTTTTTATGTGGTATGGAAAAAACTCTTCTTATGAAAACAGATAACATCAAGTGCCTGAGGCCTTTGCCCTAGGTGTCTCAAAGGGAAAGGCACTTAAAAAATGCGCAAAGCAGCAGCCCAAACCTCCCACAGTGCTGAAAAGAAGACTAAATATTCTTAAGGAAATGTTGGGTTTGGTCCAATTTCTCCAGAAGCACTTACCAAACCCACTTCCACATTTTCGGGCACTGTTTTTGGGAACTCAGCATTTAGGTACTTTGAATGAAAACAGCATGG
Source organism: Mohoua ochrocephala (assembly GCA_013398855.1). Lineage (NCBI taxonomy): Eukaryota > Metazoa > Chordata > Aves > Passeriformes > Acanthizidae > Mohoua > Mohoua ochrocephala. The sequence goes on from VZTA01020198.1 coordinate 49,343, forward strand.
TCAGCTGGACCACCTTATGTGAACATTAATTTCTGTTCACTGGACGTGAATCTATTTTCCCTGAGAAAAAACTGTAGCGGCTCCGCAGGAGCCATGTGGAGTCACACTGCTCTGAAGCCGGAGGAGAGTCCAGCCTCTAAGATGCACTTCACTTTGCAAAGCATGTGCTATTAATTAACCATGAGAAATGGCTGCTCATTTGCTTCTCAGCTACATGAAGATGAAATGTTTCCTAACTCAGCATCAGTCTCAGCTATCTCTCTTTAGATTTACTTCATGAAGCTGTCCACGAAGGACGGGGGGAATGGCGGATGAGTGTGGGCAGCAGGGACGACTGAAATAGAGTGAGCCGTGCCAAAGAGAGCTGAAATTTAAGGAGAAGCCATTCATATGCCAGAGGAAGAAAATCCATCATCTTTCATCAGTTCTGAGCAGGTCATCTTCAAAGAGAAGGATTCTTAGAAAGTAAAATGGATTGGTATTTTGCACACACAGAGACCATGGCATTCGCGGGCAATCCACAGAAGCACTTTTATTTTATTTTAATATGGTATGGAAAAGAGATCAGCAGCACAGCAGAGGCACCCAGACATGGGGGGGATTTAGATACCAGCAGACCAAAGGGATTCTGATTTCCCACTCTGCTGCTTGTCCACCCTTCAGGCCAATGTGACTGTCTGTCATGGCCTCTTTTCTGTAGTCCTTACACACCTCTTCTCTGAAATGCTGAGGATGACACTGGAGCGTCTTGGGAAATGCAAATAGAAGACATGATTTACAATAGTTTGTAAAAGCATCATATCTTGGATGTGCTTCTTCTAAGAAAAAGGAAGAAATTTTTTCTTGGAGCCACCCTAAGTAAGAAATTGATGCAAACAGCATAAATGAGTTCTTGTGTGGTTTGGAAGCCATAAAGACTCTCAACCACTAGACTGGTCCAATTCCTCCTGTTCTTTGCTTTTGGTCTAGTAAATTGAAAGGCCACCACAGATGTTAGTACCACAAATATTCATGTTCTACTCAGAAATTGAACCTTTTTTATTTGATGACTTCTTCAAATCGACATGGCTTTTCACAAGGAAGAGGGAGACCATCGAGCTCCTGGGAAAGGTTATCAGCTTCTTTGAATAGGCTGCAGTGAAACGGTACTGCTTTCCTAGTAAAATATCTGCCCTTTTCTTCTGTCTTTTTTTTTGGTTGTTTAAACATTATTCACATGTTACCAAACCTCTCTATCAGGCTGGTATTTCTTCAGGTAAAGCTATTTCTTGAACTCTTCTCCCCTTTTAAATTTTATATATTTTCTCTATATTCCCACTGCCTCACTAGGCCCGTGTGGTGCCCATCAGATCTGCTCCCTCCAGTTGCCTCACAGGCAATGTACCGAATCATCAGATGACCAAAGGTCACATTAGCTCCTTAGATATTTATGCACAGCTCTTCAGTTGCTGAGCTCCACTGTCTGTGGCAGAACTTGCCTTTGAATGGAGAAGAGCAGAAAAGACACAGCTATGGAAAAAAGAGACCCATGGGGACCAGTACAGCATCTCTGAGAAGAAAAAATATATATATACATTGAATATTAGAATAATTTCCACTATTATTGCAAGGAACGAGGTTTTTCTTATGCAGATATAGAGTAAGCAACTGGGAACCCTCTGGTTTTTTGAGTCATCTTTGTTTCTAGCTAATGGTTAACATAAGCTTCTTTTCAGCCTGTAGATCCTCACAACATTACTGCATACTCTAGCAAGGAAAGTGGCTGGAGGCAGCAGCTTCCAGGAGTAGCACCTACAACAGAAATTTGGAGGTCCAGGAACCGTTAGATGAGACTTTAAAGCAACCTGATTTAACAGTGCTTCATCTGACACAGGGAAACCTGTATAATTTTATGTCTGCTGGCTGTATGTGGTGAAGTGTTTACGCCCTTAATTCATTTCTCAGGAAATGAACTGGGGAGCTCAAAACCTCCTGGAATCAGGCTAGCAGCAGTCAATTGGCAAAATCCCATGAGGTCCATATCCATGAGCTGGGAGAAACCTCCACAGCCCTGCATGAAGTTCCACTGTCGGTTTTAAGCACTGCTCCCAAAATTTGAGTATTTTGAGTTGCCTTTGGCTTTGGTGGTAAACAAGGGCGTTCATGATCACCCAGCAGCGGGTTGGTTGAGAGCAAACAGCAAATATGCAACTTGCAGCCCTTCTGAAGACAAATAAGTGTCATGAGCCAGTTGTGTGGAAAACAAGTTGTCCAACCCCGCAAATAGTCAGGCCTCCTGCAATCAGCACGGCAGGAGACTTGCTTAAAGGGTAAGATGAACTCTTTATTCCAAATCATTATGTCTTGGGTCCTGCTTTTGGGTTTTGAATTTCTGAATGACTGTGAAAACTCATCTCTGAAAAATGTCTACCACAAAATGAACAAAACCCTCATAACAATTCTAATCCTCCTGTTTAATATGCGCAGCAGAGGGTGCTGTGCTGTGGGTCTGAACAGGAATATTAGCCACACCAAACTACGTTTAGATTGCCAACAAAAATCAAAAGGCAAAATGTCTTCATGTAGATTCCTGCCTCCTTTAAAAGGAAAAAAACATCATCATTCTGAAACTGCAGCTGAGCAAAAAGGGGGGGAAAAAGTTAAAAAAAAAGAAACAGTGAATTATGTGATGTGGTGTTTTTACCAACTGTCTAAATAAAGGTTTAGTGAGTCACTGTGGAAAACAGAAAATCTTTCTTTATTTTAAGAGCTGCAGTTGAAGAGTTTTGTATGAAAAATCTTCCCTTAGGTTTGTAACTTAAACATTGCCCATCTGCTCTTGCCTCCCTCGTCTGCATTTACAGTAAATCTGAGATTTCCTTTTTTAAAAAATACATTTTAAAAAAAAAAGTACAGATTTGGCCAACAGTGTTTGTAGAGATACGAAGAAATCTAACTTAGGGTGCCAGCATTTAAAATGATGTTTTCCTTTTGGTGCACACTATAGGCAAGAAGTTTTCTGCTCTGGGCTCAGTGTTGGCTTTAGGTTCCCTGCAGGATTTTCTGGTTTCTGGAAGAGGAGGTGACATGGAAGCTTGAATCCTAATTAGGTAGAGTACCCATTTGCCAAATTTTATGGGAAGAAAAGAAAGACTGGTCTCCGTGAGATCAGGACCAGAATCCACTGAAGTTGATGGGGAGATCCCAGGTGCCTATGGAGACAGCAGTGTGGTGGAGCAGTGAGAACCTCTGCTCTGTGTCCCCCCATAAGCTCATTGCCAAATCATGTGCCTTGCTTGCAGTTTCCATGGCTGAAGAGCAATGCCAATCCCTCAGAACAGAGGGTGTGATGCATATCTCATTACTCTCGTACACTCATGAGTATAATAAGACTTTTTTTTTTTCTTAATATACTCTCACTGCATGAAAGAGGCTTCAGGTCATGGTTTTGAATTAAATCCAGAGTAACTGCACTGGAGACAATTCATTTTTTCCTGGTGGAAAACCAGGTAGAAAGGATAATCAGGCCCTTTAGTGCTACCCCCGAGAGGAAGGGCGGCTTACAAAGAATCAGCTCCGGGTGTGTTACTGGGGTCTAGCCACGCCTGGCCGTCAGCACGGAGGCAGGAGTGACTGACACTTTAAGGATAACCTGTGAGGAAGGGATGCAAAGGCAGGATACTTCACCAACTCCCAACTTGTATTTCTGTCTCTGACTCCCATTATTAATGAACTCATTCACTTTCATAAAAACAACTACACAAGAGCTTCTAACCATATCTATAAAACTATTTAATGTTCTTTTCGAAACAAGGCATCTTACAGCCATAGTAATTGTAGTTTTACTAGACCTTTAAATGAGAAGCAGCTACTTATTAAGTTTTGATATGGGGAGCTGATTAGACAAGTTAAACATAAAGGCACAATTTATGCATAGTCCATAACCACATGTGCATGTAGTGCAGCTCTAACACTGGTGTTTGGCACTCGCTGCAATAGGAAATCCTGCTAGGTACACAGTTTTATGCCACTTACAGGTTACAAGTAGTAAAGCGAAAAATGCTGGGTTTTACAGGAAAATAATATTCATAAATCTCCAGCAGTGAATTACAGTATAACTCAGAGCTGTCTTTGTTTTGCTGCTGCTATGAATTCAATTCTGTTGCCAGTGCAGAAACAATAAACACAAAGACCAAAGTGGAAACCACTCCCCTTGCATTTGGCAAGTGCTTATATCCAATTTACAGCTGGACTCTGAAAACGGCTTCTGAAACAGTGCTAATAACAAAGAAGTTCCCACAGATGCTCATTTTTTTTCCTCCTAGTGAGCTGAAGCAGTCCATTGTGTACAAGTTAAAGATTTCTTCTAATGTCCTACCTGGTTTTCCCAGTTCATCTGTCTCTGTTCTGCACCTCTTTCGATGTGAATCATATTTATTTGCCTTTTGTCTTATTAGGCAGCTCGCTCAGAGCGCTGTGTTTTAAAGAGCTCTCCCTTATATAGTTCTCACAAGGGACACACTATGCTGCCAAAACAGTCCTCTGAACTTAACTCCTCCTGATCTGGCCTAATAATGTTTTTGCCGGTTGATTTGGTTATTGTTATGTGCCAAATTCAGGATCAGTGCTCTGCTGTGACCATACAGCAGTTTTGTTATTTTAAGTGTGTAGGCTTTTACCATCACCGTCATTAGTGGAATGATCTCAGGGAATTCAAGTGATTTAATTTGTGGAGATGCATCACCCACAGGTAAAATGGTCAGTACAACCATGTTTTGTCTGATCTTGGTTCATTACGAAATAGCACACGTCAAGAACGAAGTTGGCATGTTCTTTCATTGCACTGTGTTTGTATGGCCCACACTGCATGGTGACACTGAGCTTCTGTATGGGCATTTCCACTAACACCTTTACAGCTGGATTTAAAAGCAACTCAGAAAGTGAAAGCCCTCACACATGCAGAACATTAGGGACCTCAGCAGCAGGGCGGACTGCTTGTGTGCTTAAGTACCTTGCTGATTCAGTGCCATAATGAGTGGAGGAGTCAGGAAATATGTGAGGAAAAAACAGTTACCAAAGATTAATCATTTATTCTGCCTCTGACACAAGAGGATTACCACAGGAAACTGGAAAGCAAGTCTTCCCCTGTGAAGCATTGCACAAACAGCAATTTTCTTCTAACACAACAAGCATTGGCCAATATTCAGCTGCAGACATAGGATGTGGAGAACTAATAGTCTTATCTGGTGTGAGGAGCCTTATCTGTGATTTGTTTGTATGGGTGTGATGCTGCAACTAAGTTGTTGCACCACAGAGTGACAACACCAACTGGCTTAAAGGGAACTATTTTTAACTTACACTGATGTAAGCAAGAAAAGAATGAGGCCTTAATTATACTTAAACACCTGAACTAGTTTTGGGTTTCAACCTCCTTCAAATATTCAGTAGGGGTTTGGGACCTATACAGTGAATTTAAGTCTCTTGACAACCGGTTTGCTTTTCTCCCATACCTTCTATAGTCTCTTTGGAAGTACTTCACAAGCCCCAGATGTCCCTGGACTCAGGCGGAAAGATTTTTGCTTTTAAAGCATCAGGAAGTCTCTAGGAAGAGCAAATGAGCTGTCAGGAGCTCATGCGGATGATAAAGACTTTGAATATACTTATTTTAAATATTTTGAATAATATGCCAGCAAAAATAATAATAAAGAAAAACCTTCTGAACTGAAAGTGGGAACTGCTATCTTGAAACAATAAAAGATTTCCACAAACTGTAAAGTTCCAGTATGCACAAGAGAAATGGTTGTGTTTTCTTTAAATATGATATTCTGGGTATTGCCTGGCATTTTGCTACTTATAGTCTTTCTCAGAAGAACAGAATGTAATAGCAAAATGTACCAGAGTGATACTTTGAAGGCGAGCATATATATTTCTTTATTTCTTAGTTCTAGCATAGTCACAGTTTTATAGTTTTCGACTTACTAGCTTATATCTGAACACAGAAACTTACATAAACTCCAAACACAATCAAGTGGAATATGAAATAAATATATAAGATAAACTACTGTTAATATAATAAATGCATCTCTTTGAATTATATAATTTATTCATGAGTTTTTTCTAGGTAGCTCAATAAGCTCCTTAATAACTGTGAGTTGAAGACCAGGTGAAACAAAGGGACTGATGGAAGATCTCTTTGCATCTGCATTCAGCTCTGTGCTATTCAGACATGCAGAGCATTGCTGCTGAGAAGGGACACCACAAATGTCCAACAGAAATTAAAGTTACTCATACGGGACTGGCCTGTTGGGAGCTCCGAGGCATTAAAATTCTCATTCCCTTCTACCTTGTTTATCTGAGTGTGGTTAGCCAGCATGCCACTCCTAGGGGGATGAAGGCTGGAAGTAACCCTTCCACCTGCTACTACTATGAGGTGTTCTGCCTAAAGCTGCCCCTGTAAGCCTGCTTAGAAATTAGGAGTCCCAAAGACTTGACTTCTGTCACACATAAAACTGAAGATATTTGTCCTCCAAGGAACAACTTACTTTCTAATTGATTTTCAGGTTCATTTACAGTCGTCAATACTGATCTGTAAACATGAGCATGATTTAACATTTGTCTGTTTGCAATTCTTTTATTTTTTTTCTCCCTTTAGTTTTGATAGCAGAGATGACTGGTGTTCTTTTAAGATCATCATTCTAACAGAGCATTTTGAGTCTGGTTAAGACAGGGTTTCTTACGGTTTTTGTTCTTTCTGTAGGTTCACCACCAGTACCCAGAACACTGTGGGACTGTCTCTTCACCCAAATGTTTTATTGAATGATGAAAATGCAAGTAAGGGAAATGTCCTGATAAGACCCCCTGGAATTGACTTCCACATGCAAATTATATCCACTGTATTGAAAAAGAGCCCGTGCAGTCAGAGCTTGTCACATCAACTCATTCCATGAAGTGTGTCTGCTGGTACGCTGTACAGGTACTTCTTTCTTCGATTCGAACTCCAGTAAATGTGTTCACTGGGTTTTCTGTGGTCTGAGTGCAAAAAGGGTTCAGTTGTGGTGGTTAACACCATCAAAAAATTATCAAAATATGTTGGAAAGGCCTTTGTCTTCAGTAAAAATAGTAACTATACTCCATAGTTTTCCAAGGGAGGCTTGTTTGGAGGGGTTTGCCTCAGAAGGGAGGCAAAGCAGGGTAATGGCAAAGCATCACTGACAAACATCACCCGTGAATACACATTGCAGGTGTGGCTGGTACAGCTCAGAGATTCCCTCCTTTCAGTGCGTTGGTCCTATGAAGTGATCACAGAAAGATAAGAGAGGAAGTAAAGGAAAGCAATTTTCAATGCCAGCAGAGGCTTAAACATAAAACAACAGAGAAATAATGATGTATTGTCTCCGACCAGATGAAGAGTTTTCTTCCATCCCTCAAGGCAGAACTGTAAATCCAGGAATAGTCAGTTCCCTACATCTCTGAAGATCACCCAGCACACTGGGATAATCTGATTATTAAAAAGACCTGATCAGACCTCTCATATAACATAAGAGAACGCTGGATCTTCTAGACCTCCTGGTGATGCTGGACTGTCCCCTTGGATTTCCCAGCATGGTCCATTAGGTCCATGCTAGTTAAGCTTCCTTAGGGTTTCAGTAATTATCCTAACCCAGAAAATCGCTATTTCCAACAAACACAGTTTCAAATTTGCCCTCCCATCTTGTTTGAAATCTGTACGTATAATTCTGCTCTGCTACCGAGTTGGCTTTCTTTTTATTCTTTAGTCATCCACCCTTTCCAAAATTAGAACTTACTCCGAAGAGAAGCCCACCAATATCAGGTACTCTTACTCCATGCACACCTACGTGTGTGTGTAAAATTCAGGAACGCTTTACCGCAAGTAACGAACTGTGGACAGGGGAAATATTTTTTTGATGGAAGCCAAGCTTGATAAAAGGAGTGCACACTGTCGTGCCTGAAAGTATGGTATTAATAATTAAGCCATGCAATCATTACCTCAGGATATTATTTCTTAAATATCTCTTGCAAAGGCAATACGATTACATATGAATTATATCAATTTTCTACCAACAAAAAAAAAATCCACAGAAATAGGAATTGAATTACACTGTCCAATTTGCTGTAAAGTTCATTGTACGTGAAGAAATTAATCAAAGCTACCACCACCCATTTTTATGGGAACATAAAATGATGTGAACTTCCATTTTTAATAAAGATGCATAGCTCTTTTATGAAGACTGACTAATAACACTGTAATGAACTGAAATGTTACTGATACATTAAGAATGAAAATTTTGAGGGATGTGTTTACTGAATCTCCCATTTCAAGCCAAGCAATACTTCCATTTGAATCTGTCTACTGAGAAAGGAAAAATCCAAACAATAAAGTTGATGTGAACTCTGTGTAAATTCATCTCCCACATATATAAATGGCCAGCAACATTCTTTTTATCCAGCTACTTCCACCTAAATGATCCCTCAGACAGACGTGGGCTGTATTCTCCAGCAATCTGAGATTTTGAGATATTGTCCAGACGTCTCTGTGTTGCTGCAAATGCCCATGAGTGGATATTTCCAACCTAATTCAAAGGGCTACAAGACAATGAAGGAATTTTCTTAGGCCCCAAATTCAAGAGGATTGTGAGCAGTGACATGCCTATACATTTTCTGTGCAGGATAAAGGCATTTAATCAGGGAGGATGTCTCTCCTTCCCACAGAAGAATGCTAATTAATTAAAGTAATATGATATTAATCGAATAATCAGTAAGCTAATTTATTTTGACTGTGCTCACATAGCTTTTGCTCTTAGGTTTTTGGGTTTTTTTTTAACAGTCTAAGAAATTACGCAGTTGTCTGGAATATTTGCTGAAACAGTGTTTAAGCATGTAGTGGAAAGCAAGTGGGAATATCTCAATCACAGCAGAGGGTTCTCGAGTGCTGTTTATCTGGCCTGAAAGTAAGTACTGCTCTCCTTTCTTTTGGACAACTAAATTGAAACAGAGGCAAAATCTGGGGTAAGCAAATTTTTGTGGGTTAGGTTTTTTTGTCTGTTTTGTTTTGTTTTTTTCTTCTGAACAGTCATTCAGCCAGTTAACTTTGTTCACCAGGTGTTTTTTCATTTCTCACAAATGACTGTCTAAATTAGAAACTGTCAGAAGTTTTCTTAGTTGCTAGAATTCATCTGGAGGAAATCTTCAAAGCCTTTTATCATGGGTGGTCCTTTGCTTTGCCTCTTCTTAACCTTTGCTCTAGTTAATATTTCTTTTAAAAAACATCTAAGGGCAATGTTTCATAACAGTGAGAGGTAAAAAGCTAACGAATAATAGAATTGTTAGTAATAGACAAAGGTGGACTTCTTGATTACATTTACTAAATTAACTTAATCATTTGCATTTTATATGATACTCAGAGACATCGTATGATGAGTCAGGGAATTGACTTGTTTACTTGTCTGTCCCAGCTCTGTGAATCTGAACATCAATAAAATGCTAGAAATTTGTTTAGCTAGAATGGTGATTACTCACTTTATGCACTCTTTTGGACCACTGCTGCAGAGGAATAGTATTTCAGGAGTACCATCTACTCCTTTCTTGCCCCTGCCTCCAACCGCCTCATTCTAAAAATGTCCTTTCTGTGGATCCTAAGAGGGACCACACGCCTCATCTTAAGACCACTAAACTACAGAGATGGCAACAAGAGAGAAATACAATATTCCAGCTGGATAATCACCAAGCAGTCTGATTCACTTAGTCTAATGTTCCCAGTCAGATCCTGGCAATGAAATAAGCATGTAGGAGGTTGCAAACAAATTAGTTTTAATTAAAATAATAAAAAGGTCCAAGCCACGGACCTCAGATCTGAGCTTCCTTTATTTTTTTCATCAGAAAGGATACCTGATCAAATCTTATTCTTAACCTGTCCCTCAGGTTTTTAGGCTGATTTGAATTCAAAGCCACATGGATCTGTTTGGCTGTTCCTAGAAAACTGCTTTGCAAATCGACGATCATTTTGTCAATCCAGACCCATAGTTCATCTTCAGAAGTCCTCAGCTCTGGATTTGTTCTAGGGATTAATAGTGTTGTACCAGCCTACCTCTGGGACAACATCCATCTTGGTCCTCATTTCTGCATTGTTCTCATTATCACTCAGTAAGTTTAAAAGGCCTGGACATATGTCAGTGTTCCACCATCTCAGGTCCTGGAAATTTTGGGATATCCCAACCACAGAAGGTTCCGTTTTCTCATCAGGGACCAATAAATGCTGTAAATAATGTTGACAAAATTTGGGGCAGGCAATAAGGAGACAATTAATTATTGTTATTATAATAATTATAATTTTGGGGTCTCCTGAATCAGGATTAAGACTCTGCAGGTGCTGAAGAGCATTTCTGTACAGAACCTCAGTGGCAGCTGGCACCAGCTGGAATCCCATTTCCTGCTCACCAGAGCTTCAAAATATGTCATTACATGTAGAGAAAAGAGGGAGAAATGTTGTTTGTCTTCTAATTTCTCTTAAAATCTTCTGTATTTGTCTACAATGCACCATTGACAAAACTACTACTGATTTAAATAAAAAACAAGCAAATAAAATTCAACAGACTAAAATCATGCCTGCATGTGCATAGAACCATTTATCAGATTCACCCATATATATTAAAAGGTCTTTTTTTCTTTCTGCTGAGCTGGGAGTGAAATATTTTTGAATGCTTGTTTTGTAAACAGAAAATCCATGATTTAAATTAATGATTTATTCCTTTAAAGCCAGTGTGGAATCTATCACTGGCAAGATAAGATGCACATTGTCTTCTATCTGCATATAGCCATGTAACTGTGCAATATCTGGCAGTGAATATGAAAAAAAAAAATCAATTTTGCCTGGTTTCAAGCATATCTCCTGAGTCTGAGATATGTCTCACTTGTTTTTCAAATACCGCTACAAGTAATTTAAGCTCTGTGTTCAGAGAAAGAACTTGTCTCTGTGTGGGTGCACACATCTGTATTACCTGATTGGCATTAATTTTTACCTATTTTAAACAGAAAGATTGCAGTTCTCCTCCAGCGTTTTTTTTCCCCCAGAGGAAATGATCATTAAGAGACTCCCTGACTCAAAGCTCAAGGAAGTCAATGTACACTATCAAACCATGCTGAAGTGTTGATCACACTCCAAGGCCCAGATCCTTGAAGGGTTTTAAGGTCCAGCTTTCTCTAAAGATTTGTGAAGACCCAAAAGTCTGGGTATTGCCAGTGAAGTCCTCAGTTCTGTGTTTATGGTGAATATTGAGCTTTCAGAGAACCTGCCAAGAGTCAGCACCAGACTCTGATGGTGACTGGCCTGGATCAATCATGTATCTTGTAGATTTGTATTTTCCGTGCTCCTGAAAAGCTGCAAGTCAGAAGATCACAGAACAGCTCAGTCTGGAAGGCACTTCTGGAGATCATGTATTCCAACCCCCTGCTACTCAGGGTCAGCTACTCAGGGTCGTGTCCACTTCAGTTTTGAATATCTCCAACGATGCAGACCCAACAACTTCTCTTGGCAACCTGTGCCAGTGTTTGATCGCTGTCACAGGAAAAAAAAGAGATTTTTCTTATGTTTAGATGGAATTTCCTAATGTGTGTTTCAGTTTGTCCCATTGATGGACACCACTGAGAAGAACCCAGCTCTGCCTGCTTTAATCCCAGTACTGGACATTTATACACATTGATGAGATTCCCCCTGAGCCTCCTCTTCTCTGGGCTGAACAAGACCACCTCTCTCAGCCTCTACTCACATGCCAAATGCTTTGAGCCCTTAATTTACCTTAGTGACCCTTCACTGCACTTACTCCGGTATGTCCATGTGTCTCTTGCACTGGGGAGCTCAGGACTGGACACAGAACTCCAGATGATGTCTCCTCACTGGTGCTCAGTAGAGGGGAAGGATCATCCCCTTTACACCTGCTGGCTGAGCTCTTCTTGATGCACCCCAGGATGCTGCTGGCCTTCTTTACTGGAAGGCTGCATTGCTGGCTCATAGTGAATTTGTTCCCCAGGGTGCCCTGGCTCTTCTCTGCCAAGCTGCTTTCTAGATGGTCAGATCCCAGGGTGTTCCTAGTGCGTGGGGTGACTTTGCTTTTCCCTTTGCTGAACTTCACGGGTTTCCCGTTGGCTCATTTCTACAGCCTGTCAAGGGTAGCCCTGAACGGCAGCACAGCCATCCAGTCTGCCAACCAGTTCTCCTAGTTATGTGCCATCTGTGAATTTGCTGAATCTGTTGTCAGAGTCATCAAGGAGAGGGTTGCACAGTGCTGGTCGCAGTGTCAGCACTGGAGCTGGCTAGTGACTAGTGACTGACTTCAAGCTGCTGATCACATCTCTTTTGAGCCCAGCGCTTCAGGCAGCTTTCAAATCACCTCACTGTCTCCTATATATTTAACCCATACATCACCAGGTTGTCTGTGAGGATGTTAAAAAGAGACAATGTCAAAAGCCTTACTAAGATAAACCACATCCATGGCTCCCCCTCTCCCACCAAGCTTTCCATCTCATCATGGAAGGCTATCAGGTTGGTCAGACACAATTTCCCTTTGATAAATCTGTGCTGACTGCTGCTGATCACCTATCTTTCAAGTGTCTGGAAACGGTTTCCAGGATTAGCTGCTCCATCACCTTTCCAGGGATCAAGGTAAGGCTGGCCTGCCTGTAGTTTCTTGGATTCTTCTTGCCCTTCTTGAAGACAGGAGTGACATTTGCTCTCTTCCAGTGCTCAGGAACCCCTCCTCAGTCACCATGACCTTTCCTAGATAATTAAGAACAGCCTCACAAAGACATCAGACAACTCTTTAGTGCATCCCGTGAGGGCCCCTGGAGTTGTGTCTGACCAGTTTCTTTAAACGTTCCCTAAACCACACCAAGTAGTTCCTAAACTACACTAAACTTCCTTGTTCCAGACTTTCCAAGTAAAAAAAAAAAAAACCCCGAGGTGAAGAAGACATTGATTACCTTGGCCTTTTCGGTGTCCTTTGGTACGTGGGCCCCATCCCATTTGGCAGCAGGTCCCCATCTTCCCCGGTATTTCCCTAGCAGCTGGTACACCCTGTGCTACAGCAAAGCAGGGCCCAGTGTGCCAGGGCACAGGACTTGTTCCAGCTACCTATGAACACTACTTATGGAAATAAACAGGACACGACAGAAGCCAGGGCTGGGCTCTGTGCTACCTTCTGCACCTCGGGATTTCAAGCAGCGTGTGCAGAAGTGCACCAAGAGCTGCAGAGGCTGACTTTGAAAGTCCAGCTGCGAATTTAAAGTGATACGAGCTCCAGCTTAATGAAACTGTATTTTCTCCTCCGTGACAGATACTTTACCTTTCCCTTTGTCTGCCCTGTTGCTTGCCCTAAACTCAGCTTGCTCCGATGGGATGTATCCTCAGCCAGTCAGTCATTCCCTCAGGCAGGGTGAGCTTCTGTTGCTCCATTTTTGGCAAAATCCGCAGCACAGATTTCTAAATGTTTTGTATTTATTTTATTGCGTTTTTTTGTGCCTGTGCACAAAACCTTATGTTTGTTGAGTAAACAGTGGGTAAACATTTTTCACAGAGACTTTTTATTTTTTAATAAACAGAGTAATTTTCTCAAATAGTTCCTTTCCTACTCTGCTTCGTAATATTCAGAGGAAATAGATGGTCTGTTTCAACATCAGGGAACTGGAGGGATAAGAATAGAGACAGCAGTGTGGAAGCAATGGGTCCCTCTTCTGCCCATATGGCTCAGGTTTGCATTTTGGCTGGCACGATAATGTGATTGCTGGCAGATCGAATGTTTAGTCTCCAGAGCAAATAGCAGCCAATGAGTTGGGGTGTAATGTACATGTGGAGATGTTCATAATATTCCACACAGGCTGAACCTACAGCAGGAGCGAATTCAGCTGCAGTGAAAACAGAGATGCTGCATGAATCCTTCTGTCAGCACAGCAATGGCATTTCCAGGCTTTTGCGTTTGGGAAGAGGAGGAATGTGCCTCTGGGGATGGAAAACGCCACCAGTCTCGGATTCTCCTGTGGCAGGAATTTCTGACTTGCCACATAGAAGGTGATGTATTCTGATGAGCCTTAAAGTTACATTTCATCACTGCTTTATCACCCGATGAATCATTACAGCAGATGAATGTTAATTGTAGCTAAACAAATGGGCATGTCCTCTCTATCCCCAGACAGCTGCTACTGCTGTAAGACATTAGGCAGAGGGTGCAAAGTGCTTCTGGATGGAAGGGAAGTGCTACCCGTGCCTCTGGAGCTACATCTCTGCAGTGTAATGAAATGCCAGGTGTGGAAGAGTGTTTGGATAGGAGCAATTTCCATTTGCTCTGTGGTTTGCATTGCTCTGGGGACATGCACAGTGCAAAGTTTCCTTAAGTGGTTGTTTGCTCGCAGGCAGGAAGGTCTGTATGGGAACAGAGCTGGCTTAGTCATACACAATTGCACTGGTGTCCCTGGGGTTGAGGGGGTATCTGGCACTGCTGGACAAGGTGCCACTGGAACGGTGTGAGAGGCTGCCGAACCTGGGCAACAGGCGGAGTAGTGCCGGCAAAAGCCCTTAGCTGAAGGGTTCTTTGTGCCTGGAAAACAAACTGATAGGGCAGTTTGGGGTGTTTCTTCTGGCAGTTGCCCCACTTGGCTGACCTAGTGACAAATATTCTGCAGCTAAGCCACTGAGGCCTGGCTTTTCTGACAATGACTTGAATGACTTGAATTCTCCTTCTGCTGTTACAGGAACCAAACCAACGTGTATTAGGGTGCCCCATTTCACCCACTTCCAGTTTCTCCTCAACAGGAGACACCCGGTAGGCAGTAACTTGCAAAAATTGTATTTCCATGCCGTTGCCGTTCTTCTGTCATAAGAAGATCTGTTTTGAGGGATGCAGTTGCGTGGCAAGAGAGGGACGTACTCCAATAACCAGATGGGGAGCTAAGAGCTCAGACCTGTTCTTCCTGCAGGACATTTTAATATTTGTGAAGTTGCGTGGCTGCTACAGAAGGAGACAAGTCAGAAAAGAAAAGAAAATGCTAGGGGCAGTTGTGGGTAAAATTTAGCCACCTGAAAGTTAGATACAAGCATTTTGGAGTGCAAGAGTGAGCCTCTGTAGCTAGCTTTAAAATGTAAAATCTAAGCACTCATTCTGTAGGGTGGAAAGAGAGCTCTGCCCCTGGCAGAGGCACCTTGCCATCAACACGATTCTGATGGCAGCAAACACGTAACACACGGTGTGTCATTCTCAGCATGTGGGGCTGTCTCCACAGGATTCCCCACCTGGAACTATTTCCTGGAGACTCCGGTTGTGCCATGGGGAGCTGTTCACTGCCTTGGAGGCTTCCTTCCCCCGGCTTGGCTTGTCTGGCAGGTATCTCCTCGGCTCAGCTGCTGATGGCAAGTGAGAGGAGGGGAGTGAGGAGATCCTCACAGACAGTTCAAACGCAGACTAAGAGGCATGTGTTGAAATGTCGTCAAAGTAGCAGGAATTCATTTTATTGAGGAATACATATAATAAAGATAGAACAAAGGGACTGAAATGGTGAACAGATGGGCGGGTGTTCTTCGGTGGCTCAGGAGCTGTGTGAACATGCTGGTTTATGCCCTCCCCCTCTTTCTGCCTTTTCTCTTTTTTCCTTGGTTTGGTTTGCTTCAGTTTTGATGCATCAGGGTAGGATGTGAGATGATATGCCAGTATATGTCAGAAACTTGGGGAAAATAAAACCCCTTTTTCTAACATCAAACTACTGCTATCAATAGGAACAGCAACTGTTCAAAATTTGTTTCAGAGCTGCCAAGAAGTGAACATTCATGGGAGAGAGAGAAAGAGAGAGAGAGAAGGGAAAAAAATATTTTTCCCTGCTGTTTGCAAGGTGGACACAAATGCAAGCGGTAGGAGGCTGACAACTTGACACATGTCTAATAAATCTAAAGCATGGAAAAAAAGTCAACAATTCACTGTACAAGAAAGCATTACTGGGATTAAAAAAGTACAATCCGACAAACCTCTCACTTAAAAATATGTTTATTCCCAAATCGGTGAGGAACGTATACATTAGAGCCTCAATTTCTCTTCTCCTCCCCTCCGGATGTTCCTTTTTCTGAATTTCTTTTTTTTTAAACCAGGGGCACATTAAGTCCTGTGCTGTGGAAGCTGAGGTTTGCTGCATTATAAATGAACAAGGTGCAAAAGCCGAGTCCAGCGAGCAGATGTTGGGAGCTCAGCGTGCTGGTGACAAAGGGCTAGAGTGCAAGAAGCTTCCATCGCACGTCTGTTCTTCAGCACAGAGCAGGCAAGGTTTTAATTTGACAAGTTGGTTGGATGCAGGGAATTCACAGATCTCGGTGAAAGCCAAACAGATTTGGCCACCTACTGCATGGCCACATTCAGCTGAAAGGGTAGCAGTTGTGGAAATGTCTCCTGCTCCAGCCGCCAGACACCACGCACACCACGGGGAGCCTCGAGGAGGCTTGTTTACCACAGGCAGCAAATTCCTTTAAAAGGGAAGAAGGGGGGAAAAAAGAAGTGGGAGAGGAAAAAAAAAAAAAATCATGCTTCTGTTATCAAAATAATTAAGCATTTTTACTTCAGGTTGCTGGTTGTTTATTTTTTAAAGCTCTTCATCCTCTTGTTTTTTAATAGTTGGTATGTTATGAAATGCAAGAATGAAAATGAATGCCAAAACTAATGGAAATTTTCCTACAAGCCTCATGTAAACAGAAACATCAGCATTAAAGTTATGAATCTTAATTTGTGCCACTGAGCTAAAATTTGTATCTTACTGCATTAAAGGAATATAGACATACAGCACTGTGTAGTGTCTATGTGCAATACAGAAAACTGACATGGTCTCTCCAATTTATGGGGAAATTGACATAATTTTGCAAAAAAAAAAAAAAGAAAAAAGAAAAACCACTTGTGAACTGGATTTTGCATAATGGGATTAATTTGGTTGACTGTCACATCAACTGTGCTGCAGAATGCAAGTTAATCACAACATCGGTCTGATTTAAAAGAAGAACGAAAGAAAAGGAAAAGGAAAAAAGAAAAAAAAAAGAAAGGTATTTTCTTCCTCTCCTCAATTATTGTTTCATTTTAAGATACCCTTTTTTCTTTCTTTTCTGTGGTAGCTCTGGCAAACAAGGCTCGTGTATATTTGCAATGGCCACCTGAATAGTCTTTTCTTCCCTCCCTCACGTACTCTTCACAGTAAAGCAGGGGGAAAAAAGTCAATAGCTTTCACAATCCATGCAAAACTGCTTCCATGGCATGGCACAACTGTATGTGTTTGATGAACACTTAGGCTGATCAACAGAGCCAAAACAACTTTAAATATTTTGTCATACGGACCTCACTTATTGCCTTTTCTTCCACTTCCCACCCTCCCTGCAAAAGCCACACTCAGCACTGGGCTCTCCACTGAAGCAGCCCCACCAAAACTCTTTTCCTGCCTCCATCCCCCCTTGTGGCAGTAGCAGCCCTGTTCTTCTGGCAGCTGTAAGTTCAGAGAGAAAAGCAAGCATGCGTCAGTTATTTTGTGGCCAATTTCTGTCTGTCTTTACAGAGGTATGGGATGAAGGAATTAAATCAACCTTCTTACAGGCTCTCACATTGTATTCTTGGCAAAGGTACTGAAAACAGAGACAGCACATGTACATGACACATCACTTAAGTCCTCTGGTTTCTATGGTTGCAGTAGATTTTGCTTTCAGGGGGCATCCTAGGAAGGAGATAACGCCGCGCAGCGCTTTGGGCATGGTGTGGTTGAAGAATTAGCTCTGGGAATTGATCGTACCGTGATAGCAGTGACAGAGAACAAGGAATCGGGGCTGCTGGGATGTCAGAGCAACTTGCGCTTCCAGGGGACGGTGTCGTGTCAGCGATTCCTGAAGGCCCTCGCGCCACGCTGCAGCCGGTGACTGCTCCTTCATCCCTGCCTCCCTCGCAACCGGCACGCTCTTCTATCCAGTGCAGCACGCTGACTAGGTTAAACAATTACACTACACTAATTGGCCTGTGTCGGTCCTGATGAGAAAGTAAACAAATACTGCAGAGAAAAGCTGAGACAAATTGTATCTAATTAAATTGATGAAAAAAAAAGTGACAATATTTTTCCCCAGGAAAAAAAAAAAAAGGCAACTTGTAGCATGACAAATATGGCATGCTTGCAGCCGTGTACCCCACCTGCTGAACTTCACACCTTTGCTTGGACGTGGCTGTGCCAAGAGGGGAGAACAGAAGTGCCCTGTAGTCTCCATCAGTGCCCAAACTGCTGGGATGCCTCAGAGGTCAGATGTTGCTCTTTGCATGCAGGGAGAAGGTTGGCTGCCACCATTTAGCCATTCCGCCGACCCTGCTTGTGTGCATGCCTGCATGTGTGTGTGTGTGTGTTCTGACCAGGGTGGGCTGACAGCAATACCTCAATCCATGAAAAGAAATGCCCCTTTCCCTCTTTGCTCACAGGCTAGTTTGCCCATTCCTGGGGCATGAGCCTCCCGATGGTTTCTTATCACCCGCCAAATACCCTTTCTTATGACAGCCACTGTCTTGGCTGGTCCTGGAGGTAGAAAACCCTGACCCCAAAGCTGAAATCATAAGGCACCACATCTTATATGAGAGAACAATGCTCTCTATCTGTAAGTAGCATCCACTTCAGTTCTTCTGTGAATCACAGCAACCCCTGGTTGCATTACCCTGGCATGAAAGTCTGGGAAGACACAGGTGAGTAGGCAGGAACATTCGACATATGGATAAAAATTGTCTTTCCATTGATCAAAAGAGAAAAAGCCAGGATAAATACCACACAGTCTAAGGCTCTGCTGCCTCCTCTCTTGCTATCCTCTATGTCAATGGCCTCAGGGAAGTTAAAACCACATAAAGTTACTAGTCCCATACGCATGTCAAGACAGGGCAGAAACAGGGAAGAGTTACAGGAGAAAAGAGCCTCCATGCACCCTTATTAAAATCGAGCCAGAAAACTTTTTAAATCACTTTGCTTTAGTGAGTTGGTGAATATGAGGACACATCCTTGATTCATCTGGGAAAGGATTATTTAAGCTTGATAATTTGGTAGGATGTTAACAAGTAGGTAACCTCTATTTTGGAGGTCATGAACACACGACATGAAAACCAGAAAGCCAGGGCTACTAAAACCTCCTTTCTCTGAATCTCAGGGAAACCAGTGAAAAGGCAAGATCCAGATCTGAGTGCAAGATCCAGCCAGCCGCAGAAGCAGCTGCAATAGTGGTAGCTATGTATGTAGTATACAGCTGAGCATTTCCATCCTAATCCTCTGTTTCAAGTTCCTCAGAGCTTTCCAGATGCTTTAGTTATCAGGATAAAATGTTCCAGGCCTGGTCTCTGGCAAAATGAATATTTTTAATAGTTCAAGATAAAAGTGGTTCCTTTATTCTTGAGTGGGAGAGAAGTCCAAGGATCAAGGAAACAGATTTTTTTTTTGTGTGTGTGTGATTTTTTCCTAATAGTTCATCTGCTAAGATCTCTGAGGGACCAGATTTGAAGACTGGCATGAAGCAGCCCTTGCTGAGAGGGCCACTAGAGATTAGAACACATTGCAGCTATTGACCACTGTGTTACAGGGAAATTTCTCTGTGATCCAAAAAGGGTTATGAGTCCTTGGAAATTATCCAGCGGACTTATGCAGTTTATTTAGGAAAGCTGATCCTCCCACTCTCCCCTCACACATACACAGTTTCTTCTAGTAATATTGGGAGCAAACATATTCCTTGTTCGTGACTAATTTAGCTACACAGAGATCCCAGCAGAAATTAGCAATATGAACCAGACGACCTCTTGAGATCCCCTCTAGCCTAATTTTCCTATTGTCTAGTCTAAATGCACATCTGATTCATACCCTAAGTCCCATATAAACTTTACATCACTTGTGTAAATCTGTTTTTCAAAGTCCACTGATGAGCCATAGCACATAACGATATTACAGAATTATGCTTGGTGTTTTCCCCCGTGCTCCTTCAGGTCGGTGCATGCTGAGCAGCCTACACCACGCAACACGCGTATGTTTTGTGAGTTGAAACTGCAGTAAATTCAGGGCGTGGTGTGACCCATTAATACTTACACAGCTTGTAGAAGACGGGAGGGAAGCACTGTGCCCCGTGACGGCTGTGAATTGCCCTCTACATGAGGGACGTGTTCATGTTGCCGTCCTTTGACTCTGTTCTGCAAGGCAGACACAGCAACTGGAAGAAGTGTCGCACCTCTTCCAGGCAGAAGGTATGTTCTGCATGAAAAACTGGGCAACAGTGAAGATGATCTGGTTACCCACGCTGCAGACAGGAGCAAGCTAAAATAAAGCCACTGCCCCTGGCTCTGTTGTCCCTACAGGAGCTATGCTGCCTCTGTGAACAACTAATAGATCAATCAAAGTGAAAACACACATGGCTTTAAAGGTGCAGTTGTGAGGGTTTCACACTAGTTCAGACAACCTGGGTGGTAATTAGTGCTCTTCATGTTTAGGTTCATACTGAACCATCTCCAGTTGAAGTCATAAGAGTTTTGCACCAAATTCAGCAGTGGCCTTAGCAATCCAGGCCAACTGAAAATGTACCATAACAGTAACATACACATCATAACAGAAAAAGCAGGGAAAAAAAATAGATATAGTGGGGAATATGATACTAGCGTGTCCATTTTAAAGGTGAATAGCTGAGTCACAGAGAGATGAGCGCCTAAATTCCCAAAGGCAAGCAGGCAGGTAACTGAGGAGTGAGTACTTGCCCAAATTGGACAGGAAGTCAATAGCAGGGCTTAACTTTGATCTCCTGACTTGCAATCATCTTATGATGCAACTATAAAATCAAGCCTTTCCCCAGGGCTTCTCAGAAAAGGTGAGTTATTTCTGCCCCTTAGCAGACACTTGTGCAGTTCACCTGGCTGGACATCAGAGATCATCAGCACCTGCAGCATCCCTCGGCCCATGGGATGGGGCAAGGAGGGCGCCGCGGGAGCGCTGCAGCCCAGATTCACTTTGTGGGAAGGTTGGACGACTTCTGTGCGAATAACTGACTGACTTGTTGCTAGGGAACAGTTGGGAGGCATGCTTTTGATCTCCCATATGCTTACTACTAATAAATAAACAAATAACAATAATTACAACAAACCCCAAGCCTGTTGTATCTCCAAGATTAATTAATGATGAAATACAGCTGAAATTCTGTAAAAGAAAGCAGCAAGGTGGGTTAGATTTCATATTTTCCTGCTGTGTATGGAAATGATGGTTGAAATTAACATTTTTTTTCCTCCTTAAAATTTACCTTAGCTGGATCAGGTTAGTGGGAGGAGTGGGGGAGTATTCCCTTCACAGACAGAGGATGAGCAGGCAGACAGTAAATCTCCCCATGCCAGTTTTACTCGCATCCAGTTTTTCCTGCCTAGTACAGTTAAGTTTTTTAGATACTTTACTTGCATTTCTAATTCAGTTATTCTTCTGAAATTTATTCAAAGGATTTATGCTTATGAAATTATAATATAATGCTGCCTATATGCCAATGAGCTGCAGGCAAAGAAAATAATTTTCTTCAATTTACAGTTATGAGGCTGGAAGAAAATGATGCCTTCTTATCACCTCTTTTTCTTTGTATGCCTCGGTATTTTTTTAAGTCTTCAGAAGGCAGGAGCTGATGATGAATTCTTAAGCAGATCACACTGATAATTGTATTTCAGAACTGTCAACTCTGTGAAGACTGTCCACGGAGGTGTCTCAGTTCACTTGAGCTATTTGTGTCACTGCTTCTCCAAGAACTCAGCCCTCAATAAAACCCAAATCACTGGGGATATTGTTAAGTCTTCTGAAAGGATTATTAGATCGAAGGAAAATTTATGGATGACACTTTGTAACAATTAATCAGGAACTGTTGATGAAGTTAAGTTGGTTCTTTATTCTTGAACAGAAAAAAAAAAATATGCAGCCCCTGTACAAATTGTCAAATGGCCTATTTTGTCACTCGGTTTGATTAATGGACTATTTGGAGTCCCCAAAAAGTCCTAGTACAAATAAAAAAGAATCATAAATATTGAATAAGCTCACAGCATGGTTAACCTTGACTATGTTTTGGAACATTCTTGGAGAAAACTTTGCTATTCAGAAAATAAATTGCTAAGGGGATTAAAAAAAAAAAAAAAAATTGGAGATTTTGGAAAATGTCACCTACCCAACCTTGTCATCCTTATTAGCCTGTCATGATAAATTAGCTTTAGTTAGCTTTGCAATCAGGTCAGAAACTGCTGGTACAGTACCACATTTTGCAAGTGGGGCTACACCTGGTCCACAAGAGGGGCACAGGACGGCCAGGAAAATACTCCTGCTCTTGGTGCTTTGTATGTCAGACAGTGCTGGGACTGCTAACAGGCTATTATCCTTTTGTACTGTAATTTATGGAAATGGAGCCCAAGGAGTGCTGAGAGCATGGGAGTCATGGTGCCATAAGGTTGTTTCTGAAAGGTTGGGCGAAAGATGTCCGGTGATCTGTGTATATGCAAATGACAAGACCAGGGCTTCAGCTGCAGAGCACACACACACACACACACACACACACACACACACACACACACACACACACACGTTCATGCGTATTCAGGACACGCAGTTTCCATCTTTTCCTCCTGCTCCTCTGTCTCTCTATTTGCAACTCGGGCGCCCTCCTTCCCCCAGAGCTCCCCCCCATTGCTTGATGCAGCTGTTTAGTCCTGACAGGTCTGACCAGTCATTTTTGCTAACCTCTGATAGCATCTAGGTCAGCGTGATCCCAAACTGGCTTGCTTTTGTTCTCGGCTAACAAGAAATACAATGCTATTAGTTTAGGCTGGGATTCCACAAAGCTCTTAAACTCCACGTGCTTCACTCCAAGAATGCAAGCAATTCCACTCTTCTCCTTCAGCAGAGCACTTAGGTGCCTGCCTAAAGTTAGGCACATATGAGACATGCTTGGGCTGAATCAGGCCCTCACTGAGGAGAAACAGTGCCACTTCACATTTTGTTTAGTTGGCCCCTTTTTCCAGCATGTGTCATATGCCAGCTCACTAGCCCATCTCAGCTGGCATACATGCAATCATGTACTTGAAAGCAAGGCTCAGGAAGTGGGAGAGATTGAGAAATCTGTGCAACTATTTCCATGAGGGATGTAAGAGAGCTGTACAATAATAAATGCTGATTGGATTTTGTTAATTCTCTGAAAGTAATGCAGGAATTCAAACAGGGGTATTGTTTTCTGTCCCCTCGCTTTTCATTTGGAGCTATAAATATTGCTTTATGATTCATTTTTATCCCCTTGGTTCTCCATGATCACAGGTAGCCCTCTGCCCCCCACTGAAGAATAGCACTGCAGGAACAGAGAGGGCTGGGCTAGAAGCAGCACATGGTGCATTGGGCACCTGTCTGGGGAAACCAAAGTGCTGGATCCGATTGCTCTCTCCTGTCTTCCACATCCATTTGGTCAGTGGTGGCCAAAGGCAAATGCTTTTCTCAGAAAGGTCTGCCTCAGGAAAGTAGGGACAGGGAAGTTGCAGAGATGGTTTGGTCCATTTTCATACATGTACTTCAAACTGGTCATGCAGCATGTGGGAAAGAGCAGGGAAGCACAAAGTTTTCAAAGGCTCTGGTTGTTTCTTTGGGATATACAACTGAAAGTGTTTTATAAAGTACTTTCATAATTATACAGTACTATGGCCTGTGGTTAAAAAAATTCCATGGACATTACCAGCCTGAACTGGGCTGGGGTGAGGCAGGAGTTTTGTGGGGAGGGTGACAGAGAACTTCTACTGAGGAGGGTGCAGGTCAGCCAGCAGGCGGGACTTCCCCCCAGTGCTCTGCTCGGCCCACACCACCTCCCCGGAGTAAACACCCCGCTGAAGACACCTTCTTGCAGTTTTCTCAGCAAGGTGCAAAGCCAAGGTCCTGACTGGCAGTAATTGTTAAGGATGGGAAGGGAGGGTGTCAAGAAGATGAAGCCAGGCTCTTCTCAGTGGTGCTGAGCAATAGGACAAAGGGCAATGGGCAGAATCACAGAACCACAGTGCTTGTTAGGGTTGAAAGGGACCTCTGGAGATCATCTAGACCAACCTCTCTGCCAAGGCAGGATCACCTGGAGCAGCTTACACAGAAATGGGCACAGGTGGGTTTTGAATGTCTCCAGAGAGGGAGACTCCATGACCTCCCCAGGCAGTCTGTTCCAGTGCTCTGCCACCCTCAATGTAAAGAAATTCTTCCTCATGTTGGGTAAAACCTCTCGTGATTTAGTTTATGGCCATTACTCCTCGTCCTGTCACTGGGCACCACTGAAAACAGTCTGGCACCATCCTCTTGGCACCCACCTTGGAGATATTTACATGCATTAATGAGATCCCCTCTCGGTCTTCTCTTCAACTGACTGAAAAGCCCCATCTCCCACAGTCTCTCCTCATGAAAGAGACGCTCCAGATCCCAAACCACCTTTGTGGCCTCCACTGGACCCTCTAGCTCCTTGTCTTTCTTGTCTTGAGGATCCCAGAACTGGGCACAACGCTCCAGATGTGGCCTCACCAGGACTGAGTAGAGGGTGAGGACCACCTCCCTTGACCTGCTGGCCACACTCTTTGCAATGCACTCCAGGATCCCACACAAGGAATCCCTGGCCACAAGGACACATTGCCATCTCATGTCAACTTGTCACCCACCAGAACTCCCAGATCCTTCTTTACGTGCAGGTGACCATGTACTGGAACATGTTGCCCAGAGACGGTGTGGAGTGTCCTTCACTGGAAATGTTCAAGAACCATTTGGACTTGAACCGGTGCAATGCAGTCTAGGGGACCCTCCTCGAGCGGGGAGGTTGGATCAGAGCAGGAGGGTGGACCCACTGTGGTCCCTTCCAACCTCACCCATTCTGTGATTCTGTGAATTTTCACGGGACGTGGATGATAATTCTGGTTAAATTCCGGTCTTGGTAATTGTACGCTACCTGAAGGAATTCCTGCTGCTGATTCACCTGTGAAAGCCACAGTGGTCCCAGGCAGAGCCACCGAGGGTTGTCACAACAGGCTGCATGACTGGCTTTGGGCTGGGGCTGTTTCAGGGATTCTTGCTGATGTGTTTTGTGTGGGATTGAAACATTTACTAGGTCAGGGAGACTGAGAGAAACAGTTTTGGTCAGTTGTTGGCATGGTCACAGGAGAGAGGAGAAACTTGTGCTCCATTTCCTGAGTCAGTTGAGTCTCTGGAGCTCATCTAGGACCCAGAGCCTTCTCTGAATGGTGAATAATACCTTCTGTGTCAAATGGAGGTACTAAAAGTGCTTAGATCATGATCTGTTTGCTTCTGTAGGTGTCCAGATATAAAGCTTTCCGTACTTCGAGGCAGTAGCAACAGGGTGGGAAACTGTGAATCAAATCCTGTGCTAACAGGACTCTCAGGCTGCAGAGCAGCACCTCTACTCTTTGTGAAAGAGATCCTATAAAATAAGGTAATGCACAAGAAAGCACCACAGCTAGAGAGAAAGAGGCTTTCAGGTATAGTGATTATGATGGCCAGTCAAGAACAGGGTGTCTGAGTTCTCCTGCTACGTTTAATTCATGGTAAGCAGAATAGCTTCAAAAAGGCGTATCCCTATTTAAAAAAAAAGACCCTATATTTTTGTGGTTAGCACACTTCCAAAAAGTGTGCATTTGAATCACCTTGGAAGACATGAATTTAATTGAATTAATCTATTCCCTGCTTGCCTCTCAGGTAGGTGCTGAGAACACTTCTTTTTCAGGGCTACCAGACTGGGTCCCCCATGGTACAGGGAGGGATACCTTGCACACAAATGTCAGCATGGCTTACAAGTAGACCAGGCATGTAATACCACTGCAGTACCTGATGGTAGGGGTGTGTCCTGCACAAAAGGACACATCTATGGAGAACTTGTTGCCTGGAGAACCTTACCACTGCTGGAAGAGATGCAGACCTGGTGCCTCCTTGATACCTTGCTGATGAGCAGAGGTTTGGAGATGTGTGAAGTGGTGGTTTTTCATTACCTATCCACGGCATGCTCGAGTGAACTCATAGGAAGGCTTTTTTTTGCAGCTCCTTTGGAGCAGATCAAAATGCTTTGCTTTCTAAAATAAACTGTTCCCAGTGTCTTTCATAAACCTGGCAAAGGACGAAGATCAACCTCAGTCCACATTCTCTTCTTCTAACTTTCCCAAACAGACATTAAAATAAAACGTGCTTTACTAAACATTAGGTAGGCTTTTTCCTTTGATGACTCTCTGCTCCCAAAAGGCAGCTCAAATCCAGGAAACATGGAGAAAGATTCAGCCACTTGAAGGGTGCAGATTTCATTGTTATTGTTTGCCAGCGAAAGAACAACAATGCATAAGAAAACATGTATACTAAATAACATTAATTGCATTATAAAGAGCACCAGGCATCCCATAAAAACTTGTTGCCCAAATGTGTCTGTAACAATTTATCAGCAAATGATCTTCGCGCAAAAGAGCCAAAGCAATTAGCTGGGGGCTGGCTGAGCTCTGCACTCCTTTCACATGCTGTGTAGTAAAACAGACCACCAAAAAAAAAAAATCCAGTATATCTCAAAATGCTAGGTCAGTGGTTCAGCTGTTTCACTAGGGTCTCTTCTGTGTTAATTTGCCATATTTTAGAAAGCATGTTACACCGTATTCATTTTTTCACCTTCTCGTCTTTCACTGCCCCTGCTATGGTTTGCCTACACGTACCTAAGAGTAAACCCCCTGCAGAAGAATTTGCATTAGCTAGAACTGAATCAACAAACAGGTTTCACCTGAAAGTGAACAGACTTATTCTCCAGGTTAAGGCTGATTTTTATTTATTTATATTTTTAAGCTTCTTTGACCAACAGGTAAGTAAAAACCTAACTATGATAAAGAAATAACACCGACTCACCCTGCCTGTTTCGGTTTTGGTTTTGTGGTTTTAAGTTAGTGCTTTCATTTAACATAACCCTTACACCACCATCTGATTTTGAAGATATCAAAAGAAGAGTAAACGGCAGGTATATGGTATTTTCCCTTTTAAGAGGTGATGTAATTTTATACATTAGGATAACACCTGTGGATCAAGCCACTCTGAGCTTTGGATAACTGCAGACTGGGAGTATTCTGAAGATGTGACTACAGATTCGCTTATACTTCTTCCCAAGAAAATGTATGTAAGTTATAGTGGCTGATTTGTGTTTTTATAGGCTGGAACTGTGTTATTCATGGGATGTGGAGTATAATGTTGATTTCGTGTTTCGGCTCTTCAATTCTTCTGTAAATGCAAAGAGAGGAGAAAGCAATTTGGCTCTTGCTCTTCACAGATGGGAAGATATGGTCTTTGATCTTAATGCTAGAACTAGTAATCAAATGTTGGTTTCCTGGCTTTTAATGTGTGAATGAGTTGAAAGATGCTCTTGACTAGGCTAACAAGCCATGTGTAGTGGGTGAATGATGTTTTGTGTAGCTCATTCTCGACACATTTATGATATAAAACAAATGCATGAAGGTCTTTTGATCCGTGAGCTAAGGCTGCCTATGTTTACAGAGACAAGGCAGGAGTATTTGGAGGTTTTGAAAAGTATCCACGTGCACTTTTGTCTCCCTGCCTTTATGCTGTTTTTGCTTATCTTTCTGTTTGCTAGCTACAGTGCTTTCTGCTAGAACAGTGTTAATATTCACTTCGTGTGAGCTTCACTATTACACCTCTCCTGAGTGGAAATAGCACGGTGAAATCTTGTTAGACCTACGGTGTCTGTGTTTGGGCTTGGGAAAGGACAGGGCAGCTCTCATGGCCGTGCAGCTGCACAAAACCTGCTTGTTTCCTCTTTATCAATGAACAGCACCGAGTGCTCAGGGAAGTCGGCAGCTGTATTTTGCTTGGAATTACATGTGAAGGAGGATCCTCCTTCTTGTCATTTTATTTATCATTAACAGCCATTTTAATTTCTTCCCAGCGGCAATTATACTGATATCACCACATCTAAATCAGAAATGACACTCTAGTGGTTATATTATGTTGACTGGGCATCACCTAATTTTTAAGTGGCATTCTTGCCCCATCATTGTGATTATATCCCTTTCCAATAAGTAATGTAAGAAAAGATCTACATAATGGGAAAACATACATATTAATATATTCCATGACAAACATGTTAACTTTACATATTAATCATGGTAAATAGAAGTCATGTTTTACATTTTTCCTCTTCAGTACACTGTTCTCTTGACAGCTTGCTTTCCCTCTGGTTCTATTCTTTCCAGTCCTGGTGTACATTCCACTGCCTCTGGTCACCCTGTTAGTTGCAGAAGGAGAAGGCAGGTCACATCCGTCTGGTTAAAAGGAAAAAAAAAGGGAAAACAATGTTAGTGGATAACGTAATATTGCTGCTCTCCTCACTGCATTCAGGCCTGCACGAAGGGACTCGAATACGCGCAATAAACATATGTGTGTGATAATGAGATTGTTGGTGGAAAGCCATCTTGGAAAGACAAGGAGCAATTAAGCTTGCTTACTTATACAAGTTAGAATGACAAGATGCCAGCGCTGGCCCCGCTCATCCATATAATAGGGTTCTCCTTCCCTGCTTAGATGTACCGGGAGAAGCATTCCCTGTCAAACCTCTGCCATGGCTCCACCATAAAGCAATCTGCCTTCCTCCTTTTCATACACCATTCATTCTCACACTCGCATCGCTGTCCTGATTTCAACTGAGTGCCTGCTAGCAAGCACCTGTATTAGAATAATTTAAGAATTCAATGCAAAGCCTTCATATAACTGAGTATTTATTTGTATTGGTGTAGTCTCTCGTCCAATTTTAATTGAATACTTAAAGATGTCAGTGGGGAGATGTGCAGGTTGCTCACAACTGCTTAATAATGCGATGTGTGGAGTCAACAAATAATGCACCTTTCTTTTGCTATCTTGAAGATTTAGATAGGATATCTTGGATGCTATTGACAAGGAGGGAAGTGTGGAACAATAGGAACATATGATAGTGTTAGATAACAATAGCTATCCTTATGCATCTGGAATTGAATGATGAAGCCATCAATTAGAGAAATAGCCCTCTGAGTATATATCATCGACAAGATGAATACCAGTACATTGCATTTCTGGATGGAGATCTCAGTGATCTGTAATTCAGAAAGGCAGTGAATAGTATTTACAGTCAAACTAATTCTATTATTTTGAAAATCAGAAATCTTTTGCCCACGTTTCTTTGGTTTTGGTGTTCGGTTTTTTTTTTAGCTACAAGACTCTTTCAGATACTGAAGGTATTTTTACTTTATATTAATAACTTAAACAGTGTTTTCTCAGTTAGTTTTAAGATGCCATTCTTCTTCACAGTAAGCATACTTAGTGGACGCTTTCAGGGCTTAAAGGAGCACGAGGAACAGTTCTTTCTAGATGCTGTCTGGTCTCTTAATTCTTACATATAGGCATGGGGATCCATTCACACCCTATGAACTCTGTTAGAGTCCCTGTCCACAGCAAGGAGCAGACCTGGCATACACTCCTTAGATGCCACAGCCTCTATTTTCAACCTAAATTCTCTCGTGTTCTCTTTGGAATGTCTGATAGTTTCTATCCCCTCTGCCTCTCCCAGCTTTGGGTGGTTTTTTTGTTTGTTTTGTTTTGCTGTTGGGTTTTGGGTTTTTGTTTTTTTTACAATAATCATTAGTATTGTTTATAGTGGAGAAGAAACAGAAAGAAAAGTTAAAGAGACGGAAGTTGCATTATAAGAAGTAAGGAATTCTCAGCTCTTGCAGTTTCCAGTTAAATGGTTTCATTTCTTTTACTTACATTTCAAAGTGAGTAAATATTTCATGGTCAGAGCCAAAATTTATTCTTGGATCTTTACATAGGTACCAAAATGTACAGCAGCAGCATTAGACAGTGAAAATGGCTCTGTAGGAGAATAAAGAAAAAATATGAGGAAAGATTGTAATTAATGGAGTGCTCGACTAACTATAAAATAAAATTTAAGGAATGAAAATAAGCATTCATGACCATTATCCTTATTATTATTATTTTTGGTTGAGGTTTTTTTTAACATGGACTCCTTTGTGTGAAATCAGCTTTATGATCTGAATGTTTAGGTCCTCTTCATGTTTGTTTGCTTGTATGCAGAAGGTCATTATACTTAAAAATGGATCCTACCAGGCATGCCAGTGATTGTTGTGGCGAAGAATTTCTAGAGCCTCAGGGGATAAAAAACAGTCACTGCCTTTCCCAGAAGCATCTGAAAGGGCTAATGAAGTTTGGTGGATCTCAAAGGTATTGACAATATATGGCCTGATGAGGGTAAGAAACAGCTCAGGTCTTTCAGGAAAACAGCAGGTAAAAGAAATTTCTGTAGCTTTCCCCCTTCTAAATCTAATCAAATGAAACCACCTACAGGCCAATAAGCTTCTTGAGTGCACTTTGCCCTGGAAATAGTGTTGTATTATCACCCAAAACATAAATAATGCAATAAAAGAAAATGGTTGATGTCCTCTTAATGAGCTATTGTTAAGGCACCCTTCGCTCTTCTCTCTTTTCATAGCCTGATGCAAAGAGCAGCATTCAGTGGTCGAGAGCATATTTTGAGTGCTGCTAGGAAAGTACAAATGAGAAAACAGGTTTAATTATACTGCTTACTGCATCTAGAGGTCCATGTGGTTTGACCGGCTGTGTTAGGACACCCTGTAATTTGGAGGAATTCTCTGTGCACTGGCACCATAAATGTACTGCTATCAAAAGGACGGTTAATAATCTAAAGTTGGCTGTTAACATTGCTGGAGCTGGTGTCTATAATTTCAGCGAGTGACCTGAATGACTCTGCAATGAAAGACTGAAATGTCACTCTCCTCCTTTACTTTGTTTGCCTTGAGCAAAGACTGCTCCAGATTGTGTACATCCACCAAGGTCCAAATGATGAAAGGGCAGTGCGTAAGCATGGATTCAAGGCTCAGCTAAATCTCCCTGCTCTGGCAGAATAGTAGGGAACATGAGGAAGAGGGCATGGGTGAAAAACAAGATGATCTCCTCTGGAGCAGCTTCCACTGTGGCTATCTTTCCCCATCTCCGAGCAAATAAAAGTGAGCCTGGCTATAGGGACCTATAGGCTCTCCCTTGCTCTCTTAGCTGCCAGCCACAAGTAAATCAGACCTGATGCCCGTGGCTAAAGGCAAAGCAAATGGTTTCCATTACCCAGGTATTTATTTCGCACCTGCTTCTGTGACATCTGTGTAATAACAGTTACATATGACAAAAGGTAGTCTGACCTGACTTCGAGTATTTCATTGCTTTTTTTCAGTGTGCTGACTGAGCAAGCAAGCAGAGGACTCATATTCTTCATGGGAGGTGGAATTGTGGAATCATTTAGGTTGGAAAAGACCTTTAAGATCATCAAGGTGCCACAGACCATCTAGCTGAGACACCTGTGGAGTGGCAAGGGCAAAGACCTTTGCTGTCAGGAATCTTAAACCCTTGTTTCCGATGTGCCTCGTTGCTACAGTTCAGATGCAGTAAAGGAGTAAAATACTATCAGTAAATTTCAGAAAGTTCAGTATTTGCATTTCATTTGGAAACCTATGACATTTTGGCATATTTTCAGTGGAAGGCCAGAGCAAGGCTGATTGAAGATCAGTGTCGGCATTAAAATATACAAGGTGCGGAGAGCCGGTGCGCTTCAGAGCAAAGCCAGCCTGGCAGGCACAGAACCAGGGCAACCCTGGGACAGAGAATAGGACTGTTGGGGGTGGTGTTTTTTTTAAATACAGCATTGAACAAAGAGATTAAGTCACCCACAACACTCTGAAACTGTATCTTCTTGGAGTGACACAGGTTCTTAGGGCAAATATGCTTGTTTTCAGACCTTCGTTCATATTGCCTGACGTCCAAGTGTCAGAACTGGGGGTTGTTCAACCTTTTCACTTTCTGTGTGGCAGATAGGAAAGCACCGGAACAGCAACATTCTCTATATTCCCTCTGGTACAGTATGGCTAGTTTTCAAGGACCAAGAAACTTTTCCATCATTTGGATAAGTATGGATGTCGGTTTGGCAAAATTATGATGAGAAGCTCCAAAAAAATCTAAGCCTGAATGACCATTCCCCTCCAGCCATCATGAAGGCACTATCAACATTTTGTTTACTGAAAATGTTAAAGAGGTACTGCTGCCATTTATGTGTGACTGGTAAACTTCTGACTCTATTTCTGGAAGCAAAGAAATAATTGCTTTCACCTTCCCACCTTGCATTGTCTGTAATTAGTTGAAAATGTGACATAATGCCAGGAAGATGGAATAAAATAATCTAGAAAGCAAGGACACTGACATTAGTGCTCACTGCGGTATATTTGAGAAGCACTGCTGTTGGATTTAGGACTGTATCTGATTTACATGTGGGAGGGAGGGAGGGGAAGCCTGAACTCATCTGAGGTGAAGCACAGACTGGCTTCCCTCCAGTCACCTGAACACACCGCTATCAACATCCTTTTTTTTGCCCCTGCTAGGTGCAGCCCTTGTCTCTACAGCACCTTTTATCTACAGCCCACCACTCATCGTACAGGGTTCTAGTTCATACCATGTGACCCAATGCTGAAATGTTTTGTATTGCTACAATTTCAAGTTTGTGGAAAAGGAGGACTATTTGGCTCTTTCCTCTTTGCACCATGATGTGTGTTTTGTGACTGCTGAACATGGCAGCTTTTCACAAACAAGAAAGGAAGAAATGCAAAAGAAGTTGCCTCGTCACATTAACAGAATGAAAGACACTGCAAATTAAATCACACAGGTGGAAAAAGACCTTGGTGGGTTGTTTTGGGTTTTTTTCCCCCATGTAGCTAGAAAAGATCTCTCACATTGAAAAGAAAAATTGTCTGTTTCTGCAGTAAAATGTAAACTGTATATATTTGCCATAAATCTACTCAAATTTTGTTGCAGGAGCATAAAGGCAAACCTCTGTGCTTTTTTAGGTTTACACATACTACAAGACAACCTGACCTACCCCCCGCTGAAAAGGGAGAGAAAAGCCTGAAACACTTCCAGCAGCCTCCCTCTCTATTATTATTTTCACCCTTTACTTTGTTGGGAGCAGGGAGGGAGGCAGAGAGAAAGAGGGAGAAGGGATGGAAAAAGCAGCTATCAAGTAAGTTAAGATTGTGAGTTACAGGAGTGAGGGGGAAAGCTGTTTTTTGAACTAGGACGGACAATAATCTGTCCCTCACAGTCCAATTCATTTAGAGAAGAATCCCTGGGAACTGGAGGTTTGCCTTTTTAGCAGTTCCTCCAGAGCAAGGTTTGCTTTGCCACCACCCATCATCCGAGGGCTCAGAACTTGCAAAGCTGCTGCCATTGCCACCACAGCTCTTACAACATCATTGATGGCAAACACTGAACTGAATTTCCCAAGACTTTGGGAGTTATCTGGAGGCCCTGGGAAATTTCACTACAGCTTGAGGTTAGGCAGGTCTGCGCGTTAGAACTGTTTTTTCCAGCAGCATGAACACACGCACAGAAATGAGAGCCAGGTTCTCCTCAGAGACTGTTTTTACACTGTTTCAAGAGCGTTATTCTTGTTCCTCATTTACATTCCCAGGAGAGGAAACCAACTCAATATCTCTCTTATTTGTAGACACTTGTGATAGCAGATTGAGGTTTCCCAGCTCAGTGAGAAGTCAAATGATCCAGTAACTGACTCTGCATCTCGATTACTGAGGATACAGGAAAAAATAATGTATTTTATCCACTTTCATCTGGCTACTCTTGCCACACCCTATGCAGGCAGGAAAGGTACATTATGCTGCTCGTATGCAGGGGTTATTTTGAAAGTAACACGACCCAAGGAGAACCCCTCATTAGGGCTTCAATGAGGGATTACACATAGGTGTCAAGGGGCAAATAAGCCAGGCGTTTTCAGCATTATTCTTGTTTAACGTTATGAAATGGCTTTCAAAACTCTGGATGCAAATAAAACTTTCCAATAGGCTGCCAGGAACAGTCATGCCAATAATGCCATGCCAATGTGAATGAAGTCGGAGTGTTTTCCTTTGTAGCAATCAGACATGCCACACAATGCATTTCTGTGGAGTTCTCTTTCTTGGGTGGTTGAAATCACTTGGCTGGCAGCCTCGTGCCTCCCAGCTCACCTGAGGCATGCTGTAATCAGCCAGAACCGCGCTGCATGTCATGTCTTACTGCTTCCAGAAAATATACAAATTTCCTTTCCTTCTATTCCCTTTGTGAATGAGTCCCTTAGGGGTATGGTTTTAAGACAGCACACAAGAAGCCTTTGCACAGATCCTCGTAACGCATAATGAGATTTGTGTGCCTGCCTACTTTCTCTGAAAATGAACCCTAGAACAGCAGAAGCGACTTGGTCTGGCACTCGCTTGGTCCTTTTGACCTCCCTCTTGTGACAGAAGAGAAAGACTTCCCCCTCCTCTTACAGAAAGCCTGGAGGGGAGGTTTTTATGATGTGCTGTCTGGTCTTGCAGTAAACAGAGACATTTCTTGAGGTTTTTAGAGTCATCAGCTCCAGTTCTGAAGAAAGATACAGTTGTTCAGCACTTCATGGGATGAACGTGTCGTAAGAGTACAGGTGCAATGAGTCTGCGTGTCCTATGGAAGATGGCTTAAATGCAGAGGTTTTGCTTCAAAATGACATCAGAAAACACTAGAAGTCCTGGAGAGCTAACTGCTTATGACAAGTAGAAAAGTCTCACCTGCAGAACAGGTGCCAAGAGCTCATGCTCTTTCTGAGCCTTTTTTTGGTTTTACTCTACCCTCCAGTATTTAGTGAAGTGGCTCATTGAAAATTCCCCTACGAAGACTCATGTAAGCTTCTTGTACACAGCCCATTTATAATGTTTTTCTGTAAGACCGACAAAAAAAGCCAGAGAAAGAACATGCTGTAAAACCACCACCAAAATCTCTGGGCTGTTATGGATTGTGGGAAGGTCTCTTGCAGTCTGCCAGGATCCATGCTGAGTGCCTGGGGAGCTGAAAACTGCTCTTGTCCTGTGATAAGGGCTTTACACGAAGCAGGCTCTGCTGGAGGCACAGCAACTTACAACTTGTGTTGAACCAGCACTGCCAAAAATGCCCCTTATAACCAGCATCAACTGAAGTGATGTCAAAAATCCTCCTGCCCTATAACCTAACTAAAGGATGTAAGTTTAATGGGGAAATATACATTGGAAAAGTGTAACTGAGATCAAGGTATTGTGTGCCCAGGCCACGTACACAGGATTCTGCTGTCTCTCACTGAGAAGCAGCAGGCTGTACCTCACAGTTTCTTGGGTTTTGCCTTGGGCCTGGTCTAGATGTACTTTTGCACTAGTAAAACACAGCAAGTGCAGTAAGTGTTTACCCCCTCTGACGTTACCATTTCGTCTGGTCTAATAAGATCCAGCTTTTATTTATGTGTGTATCTGCGCCTGTGAGAGGCAGGAAGAACACAGCAGCTGGGGAGCAAAAAGGAAAAAGAAAAAAGAAAATATTCCCGGGTACCTACCCAAGGAGTTAATGCATTGGGGCATATGTGAAGGAGTTAAAACACTACGCAGGTACAGATCCTGTGGCAATTACAAATGTTATTGAAATAAAAACCAGAAACAGGAAGCCAAAAAACAGGTCCCTAAGGCAGGCATCTGTCTTAAATGATATCATTTGTCAAGTTTCCAGCATTTTGTGGTTGTGAACACAAAAAGGAGTTCTGTGTTACACTAAGGACATTACATACTCATTAGTTGGAATGTTCCTGAAGTACATAATACAGGATTTTCATTTAATAAGAAGCAGCTACTTGCAACTGCATTGCACATAAAATAAATTCTGGGCACGCTAATTGCCATTCAAGGATGTTCTACCTAATTTTTGACAGGTTTTTCTTCCCCTCCCCCCTTAGACTACACTGTAAAAATGGTAAGCAGAATGTATTACTAAAGTTTTAAAATCTTTGGGGAATATTTTCTTATTTCTGAACTCTGAATTTCTTCAATCATGAGTTATGAAGGTTTCGATGCAGATATTAAAGAACAAAAGGAATAAAACAAGTTCTCTACAGGAATATTGTAGCGAGAAGCGGAGTGGCAAGAAAGCAAAATGCATACACGTACATATACATGCGTTTCTCTTGGTACAATAACTCTCCAAGTCATCCCCCACCGTCTCAAAGAACAAACCTAGCTTTAATTAATTGGTTTAGTTCCTCTATCTGAACACTATTAGTGCATTAGTTTTAACTAATATATAAGCTTCCCCCTCGCTGCCCTGCCAGTGACCTTAAGCTTCACATGATAGGAAAGCCACTTGCTGTAGAATAGAAAAGTAATTTATCCACCATGGTTGTTCAGCCCTGGCCCCTCTGTAAAACAGCAACTGACAATTGTGCTGTGTTATGGATGGTACGTTTGTGGTGTGTACAATAGTGTGCAGAGCATCAAACTCACTTCCCTGAACACTGCAGGCAGGATTTGAAAAGTGATCGTAGAGAGAAGCGACCACTTGCTGAGCGATGCCCCGCCATTTCCAAATCTTTTTTTTTTTTCCCCAAGTAACTCGCCCCGTTATTTTTTTCTCAAAAGAAAGATTAGTGGTTTTTTCTCAGCTTAAGTAAGAGCAGTATGTAGTTTTCCATTCATAAAAGTGTGTCATAATAATAACAATGAAAAAAGAGGTTACATTGCTTTTATTTTACCTGGGATTTCCCTGCTTCTTTCCACATTTCAGGATTTAGCATATTCCCTCAAAACATAATAAATTTCTATTCTGTAGCTTAAGGGATCCATCAGTTAAAATGTTAGTCTTTCATCTTTATTACCCTCCCATTAAAATGAAAGAAACCGGGACACACTTCAGTTTAGAAGAAGCAATTTAGTTGGTAATGTCCTTACTACTCAAGTCTTTACAAAGAGAGAAAGTGCATTATTGCTTATATTTCACACATCTATCTGCATAAGAAGCAACTAAAGCTTTCAGACACATACGATATTAAATTTAATAATATTCTTTGATTAGATTATTTTATTACAACATTTTTCCATTACTAGTCATTTCCCGTACACATTTACATTCATAAAACCTGCAGGTTTTCCTTTGTTTGTATGTGTTTATATGTATTCATCAAGCAAGGAAAAAATTTTCTGGTTTGCCACAGCTGTTAGATTCGAAAAGAACAGATTAATAACTAGCCACCACGTAGGACTAGGTTTTCTTGTACACTGCACCAGTAACCCTTTGCTATAATGAGGACACAAAGAGGCTCACATCAGGCTGCTCCTCTTCTTCATAACTCAAAAGCGTCACAGTGGCAATAGCCTCTAGTGCTATTTGTCTTTAGTGCAGTTGTGACACTTCGGCATGATCCATAATTTGGCAGCTATTTACCGTGACATTTCCCTTCAGTGCAGCCATAACATTCAGTGAAGCCATTATTTGGTTCCATTTACCATATAAATTGTATTGTCGTGCATGCATGCTAGCAGCTACATTAGGTACCTGAAAATGAGTAAATCTTGTAAAATAGATACTAACAGCTATTCAGCAGAGAAATTTCTTTACTCCTCAGACAGAAGTAGGAATATATATAATATCTGCAAACACTGCTGCAAACTTTTCCTTGAGAGATTGTAATTATCTGTATTTACACGACACAGCAGTTATTCATACCCACTTACTAAATATACACTTTATGTGTATATACATTACACACATTTGCACGCATACAAACATACAGCAACCTATTGCTTGGTAGAAACCCAACTTAATTCAAAAAGGTATTAGGAGAATCCAGCATAGCAATTAAGTAGGAAGCATATCTGTAAAATGTGCTGAGGGTTGCAAGCCAGGAGAGAGCGAGTGAGTACGTGTGTGTCCATGTGCGCGTGCGTATGCACACATGTGACAGACTCAGGAAAAAAGCCAGCTCTTCATCTAGTTCTTTGTTGTTTTTCCATGGAAGCATATGTGTGCAGGGAAGGGAAATTCGGTTATTAGCCTCAGCAAACAATGCCAGATTCCTCTGTAGCAAATTCATTTAGAAAGGTAAAATTAGGATGTAGTGCTAGCAACCACATCTCAATGAGCTGCTATTATTAATAGTATTATTATTTAAATCCCTGCTCTCTACATATAGTATACTTAGTACTTCCAAGGCAAATGTATTATTATTTTTAATCATTTAAGTCCCCACTGTGCACACAGCTTTTAATACACCTTTTTTGCAAGCATATTAAGTGTATTGTTATTAATCCCTTGCTGTGACTCTACAGTATTTCTTTTCCTTGTATGTTCAATGTCCTATCATCATTTAAACCTCTCAGTGTGTGCATGCCATATACATTTTCCTAGCCATCTAATATTTAAACATTATTTAAATCCATCATAGCTTACTTATTCAAAGTCAGCCCTGCTCTCACAACTGTAAGTTTGCAGAATAGACTTTTAAATAAAGTTGAGTTTTTTCCCACTTGCTGCAAGCCAAAATTTATTATGAAACTCATCAAAATGGCTTTATCTGAACGTTCAAGAAATACTTTTCACCCTCCCTCCATTGATAATGCTCTCTTTCAGCAATTTAAAGGATAAAAGTTGTATCTTTAAAAACAAAAATTACTTCTTCTTTCCATATTCATTCATGGAAGAGTTACCATGTTGATCCTGAGCTATCCCTTCAGCTTAACACAGACATTTGATGAAAAAGACAAGCCCAATGACCATAGTCTAACCCAAACACCAAAAGGGCTGTGAAATTTGAACATTGGCTATCTAAGTTATGCACATAACAAATGTGAACCTTTTATTAATGCTGTGATCAGTATGAAAGTGCTAAACAACAATGTGAAGCCAAAATTAAAATGAACAACATGTCATAACTGAATAAATATATGTGTGAAACTTCCAAAGGTTTCTCTTCCCCTATTTTGATCAGTGAAGAAACCTGGGGCAGTTGCATTATATGACTGTTATATATGAAGTAACATATTAAAAAGAAAGTAGAATGTATGTCCGAACAGAATCCTGTTACAGGAAGAATTTTTTATGACAAAAACATATGGAATTCACTGCCTCAGAAACACCAAATCTATTGAACTGACAAGTGATCAACACATCTGAAAATTGGGCCACTTGGATGGGTTTTGGCATTTGAGTGCAGGAATTTAGTATGAAAAAATTGTTACTCATGCAACTCTTCTGTATCTATCACAGATGTAACCAATTGGTTTTTTGTTTTTTTTTGCCACAGTACATCCCAAACAACACTGTTTTTTTCAAGATGCATTTATTGACCAAGGACTTCACCTTATTCGTGAAAAAGAAAAGACATCACAAGCCTAAGAATAAAATGCTGAGAATTTTATATGCTCTGTATGGTACTTGAATGTTTGCATCTCTCCAGCATTCAGTTGGAAGGCCAATATACCTTTATAATTATGCAAAACACAAACACAACACAATATTTGTATTATCAAAGATGAAAGAGGAATTATGTTTCTAACAGCAGATCTTACTTAAAACAAAAATCATGGTGGTTTGATGCTCACCTCGAGTAAAAGAGAAAAATGGTAACAAGGACTCCATCCATTCTGCCTTTCCCCAAAATCCACCAAAGTGAGACTAAACCTAGTAGTCAAGCATGGCCCAAGAAAGGGACAGTTCTCCATTGTACACAATTCTTTATGATTCTAATGACATATGTACTAAAAAACATTGAGAATGCTCTAAATCAAAATTAAAAATATTTTCCTGTCTCCACTACTGAATAAAATGTATGTTTTCCTATGTTACAATCAAAAATGTTGTGTACAGTCAGTCCTGAATAATGCCCTAAAATTGAGTTTACCCTGGATTTTTTCTTTCAAGTCCTAGACATTATCAGTCTATCATTCTGTTTATTATGAGGCATATGATCTTAGGAAATTTCCATCTCTTCGACTGCATACAAATGAATGTAATTTCAAAAGATGTGGCAAAATTGGCCCTTAAGATCTTAAAAGTTTGCTATGGAAAAAAAGATGTAGAGCAAGCGGTTTCAAGTATTTTATTGTTCTGGAAAATATTACGCTCCTAGCTGGAATTCCCACTGTATGTACCATTAATAATATCCACTAGGTGAGGAAGAATTTTTTCAACTTTACAAAACCCTTTAACTGCACCCACTAGAAAATCTATGGCTGAGCATCAGTACGTGCACCAGGTATTGTGACTGTATATTTAAAATGGTCCTGCTGTTTGGAACGGGGCTTCTGCAGAAGCAGTATTTGGTAAAAGTAGAAGTAGCGGCCTGATTAGGGGAAGTCTGTTCAAGAATGATCACTCAAATAACTCTGCAAAACAGAATACCTGAAAAAGAGCTAGTCAGCAAGAAACATATAAATATGAATAAATGCCACGAATATTTAAATTGCTTTTAAAACTTTATTTAGTCTTCAAAAAATACACAGACCCTGAACACACAGGAACATGGCTCAAAATCCCACTCCAATAACCTTTAAATAGTGACTAAATAGGAGACTGGACAATAAACAGTAACAGTGGAAAATGAAAAGGCAACAAAACGAGACTATACTGCAACTTGTAGTTAAAGATTTAAAAGAAAATTGCGCAGTTGTTTATAGTTACGAAAGACAGGATTAAAAAAAAAAAAAGAAGTCAAGTTGCTTAATATTACTGACATGTCAGAATTGGAGGATAAATTTCCCTGTGTAACCAGTCAAGGAATATTACTATGATCCATGATGCAACTGAATTATGATTATCATGTTTGTGACAGAAAATCAAGAGCATTTTTTTCCCAGAAACTTCAAAAGATTAATAGAGCAACCCAAAGATACAACTCTTTACTTATTCTTGTTCTAACAATTTTATTTTTAAATCAGGGAATCAAAATTGCTGAAAGATTTTTTTCGGAGCTGAACTACATATGAAGTCTTATCAAATCAGGCTGACAGACTAAATCTGCCTCTGCATCAAGACTTATTCTGTCAAGAACAATGTTCTTGTCTCTCGCTAACCTAAGTGGCAGTATCAAACACAGGCCCATTATGTCCCTGCTACAGCCACTGATTTAAACACTTTTAAGAAAATAAAAACAAACAAACAGAAAAACCTCCCAAAGCCCCCCAACAAACTCATCCCTTTTTATTAACACTTTAATGCTGTTTTTTAATATAATATCCATTACTAAGATTAAAAAAAGAAATTGTTTCTAGTAAATCTGAGGCATAAAGTGCCCATTTTCTCTCTTCTGATTTATATCATTGTTCTGTTTTTACAGCTTACTGTTGACAGAGTGAGGTAATTCAACTACAATTTTTCCAATGTTTTTTCCCATGTACATGTAATCTACAGCACGGAATACAGATTCCAAGCCAGTGAACTTGCCCTCCGGAGACATGTCTCCAAAGTCCACCTCACAAACCAGGTCTCCTCTTTCATACATCTTGAGCAACTGCTGCAGAGCCATTTTGTAGTCAGAAAGGTAATGGTTCAAGAAGAAACCCCGGACGCTGGCAGACTTCTTCAATAGTTTTGCTGGCAATAACTCTGCTTTAATGGGCTGGAGGCCAGTGGGGTTTTGGTAGCCAGCGATAAACCCAATAACTATCAGGCGCCCTTTGATAGCCAAGGCATTGAGAGCCAAGTCAAACATCTTTCCCCCAACAGATTCATACACCACATCCACACCTTCGGGGTAGTCCTTCCTAAGCACAGATTCGACATTTTCAGTTTTATAGTTGATCGTACGGTCACAGCCAATGGATTTCAGAAAGCCACCCTTTTCATCACTGGAGCAGGTTCCAATTACATGGCATTTCGCCTTCTTTGCAAGCTGCACAGCGAACTGGCCCGTTCCTCCAGCCGCTGCTGTCACCAGAACCTTCTTGCCTTCCGACAGGTCTCCCAGCTCTTTCAAACTGAGGTATGCAGTTGCGCCACTTACCATTAAAGTGAGAAACTCGGGTTTCACCGAGGGTAGAGGGACTGCTTGTCTGGCAGGCACAACTGTGTATTCGGCAAAGGAACCTGCTTTCACGTAGGCCACAGCTTGACCCACGGTGTAATCTGCACTAGCACTGAGTCCTAACGCTACCACATCACCGACACCTTCAAAGCCTATATCAAAGGGGGGTTTAACTGAGGCGTCATATCGACCAGCTGAGTAGTTTATATCGGACGCATTAATGCCGACAAATCTAGAA
Source organism: Mohoua ochrocephala (assembly GCA_013398855.1). Taxonomy (NCBI): domain Eukaryota; kingdom Metazoa; phylum Chordata; class Aves; order Passeriformes; family Acanthizidae; genus Mohoua; species Mohoua ochrocephala. The sequence goes on from VZTA01020198.1 coordinate 91,534, forward strand.
GAAAACAAAAATGTATTAACGAGATTTACTCCAAGTTTTCATTGTGTGAGAAACCTGCAATTCAAATTTGTGGGATAAGTACAAGATTTGTTCTGATTATCTGTATATTTGAATAATGAGTACACTCCAAAGACTACTTTCATCAGACTTCTGTAGTTTCCAGTCTGTTATTCTAGAATTACACACAAATTTTCTAAACAAAAAGAAACAACAAAAAGCTGTAAAAAGCAAAACCCAAGCCCAAAACAAAACAGAAAAAAAATCCTTTATGTTTTCCTTAGGTCCACTTGACCAAGCTAAACAAGCTGAAAATAAATCTGTAAAAGATTAAAGCATGAAAATTAATTGAGCACTTCATACGAGATGTGAAAACACTGAAGAATAAAACATGCAGAGCGGTAAATATGTGGATTCTGGCAACAAATTTACATTTTTGAATATAATAATACTGTTAATGACTAATGATCATATTAACTATCGATGTCATTTGCAAGGTCATGTTACTGTAGGCAAGTACTTTTTAATTGATGGAGTCACTACAGCAAATTTGCCTTTTGATGTAGCTAATGTCAACGTTAAAATATTTTTCTTTATATAAAGTACTTGCAACACATCAAAACAACCTTGCAGAGAAGAAGTAAAATTGTAAAACTGAAAATCGAGTCCTACTGACCTCTAACAGGTGAAAATGGATGGCAATTATTTATTTTTTTCTTTTAGAGAAACACAGAGACATTCTCACAACTTGATTAAGCGCTAGGAGATAATGTCGAAAATAAAGTTATGATCTAGCTCAAACGCAAGGACTATTTTTTTTTTTTTTAAGTAACAGTATCTTTACGCAGGCAAAAGAAGAGAGACTGGTTCTGCTAACTGGAAAATGTAAAAAAGAAACACTTGAAACAGCAAATGCCAGGACTGCTACTACGCGTGGATGTGACAACCCAAAAGGTGTACCTGACACCATGCAAAAGCTGCAGAAGTAGGCAAACAGTGCACTTTTAATTGTTGCAGTTAGCAACAAGCTCAACTCGTATGTGCGTGTAGTTTTAAATCGCTTGCACTCAGAGCGAGGAGAACTAAAACCGCTTTGCTCCTTTTGATTTCCTTCATTCTTTACAGCATGGGGAGCTTCAAACTTTCACCAACGTTATGTATAAAAAGACACGTAAGCGTAAACATATCCATGCAGAAAATAGGTAAAAGTGACTGTAGCTCTTGGTAATCCTGCCTTTAACTCGCTGCTCTGCCGCAACAACAAATGCCTACGTCTTGTTCGCAGATACAAAAAATCTTCTATTATCCCGCTTTAAGGTGACTCCCGTACAGGAGCGCTAAAAGATGTATAAAAATTGGTAACGGAGTTGCAGCTTCCGAGGCAAACAGTGTCCCTCGGGCGCCAGGCGAGACGTGCCGGCGCTGCACCAGCCTCCTCCCGCTCTCACACACCAACTTCTGGGGAGGGGAGCGGAGGGTGAGAGCCCGGTGGGGAGCCGGGCTCGCCCCCTCACCGGCCTCACGGCTTCGCCCAGCCGGGGCTCTCGGTAGCTGCGAGGCCGGCCCGGGGCTCCCGCTCTGCCCCCGGCCCCAACCCGCAAGGGAGGTCCCGGCTCCCCGCTGGGCTCAGCCTCCCTCCTCACGCTCCCGGCGCGCGTCTGCCTTGGCAGGACGCGGAGCGGCCGTGCCCCCGGCTGGGGCAGCGCACCCCGAGAAGGGCAGGCAGCGCAGCGACAGGAGAACAAGCCCCCGTCTCTCCAAGACCGTCCCCTTCACGGCGCTGCACGGCGGCGGCCGGAGCACAAAGGCAGGTAGAACAAACACTCTGAGGACAAAAACTTTGCGTGCGGGGAAGGAGCAAGTCGTGCGGGGGGCCAGGCGCCTGTCGAGCAGGGCTCCAGCACACGGCACCG
>VZTA01020198.1:110525-115823 GCA_013398855.1 Mohoua ochrocephala
GCAGGAAAATAGCCAAGTAGAATCCCTCTAAGCTAATAGTCACAGTGCTGCTTATCATTGTCTCTGTTTTCCTCTGTACAGCAGGGCCAGTTTTGACCACCAAAAGAACTAGTAATTGTGTGAATGTCTAGATTTGTAGTGTAAATTTTTTTGCTTTTCAACATAACCCACAGTTTTAATTAATTTTTTTAGATGAATTTTTTTCCTGATTTAAAAGGACTCGTTTCATATTCAGGTTTTTGTGGGGTTTTTTGGGGTTTTTTTTCCTCCCCCTTCCAGTCACTGTTATTTAAATGTACAAAATGTAAGGTAGCGAATGAAAAGAATGAATAGTTTCCAGACTGGGCCTGATCCAAAGCCCAAAAGAAGTACGTGAAAGAGTATGCCATTGACTTTCATGACACAGGACTTGGGCCACGATGTTCTATAAAGTATAGACATGTAGTAAGATTTTTTTTTATTGTTGTTTTAAAATTTGAAAAGAAATTATTTATTATTTGCAAGTAACCTCTATTACTGAAATCAAAAGATGTTAATTCAGTGCAAAAGTGTGAATGTGAATTTCGACATCCAGTTTTCAAGTGCTAGTGTTTGTGTTTTGGTTTGTTTTTAAGTAAGAATGTCTTTAAATTATTCATAGGTAGATATTGTTAAGACAGTACAACAGACCGAATAAAAGAAGGAGCTCTTTGCGAAATGGTTAATAGGTCTTTATTGGCAAAGCATCACTATTGCAAGTGTCATAGTTACAGCTCAGCTTTAAAGTACATGAATTTAAAACCTAACTATTGTGACTAATATTTATTTCGAAGTACAGAATGTGTCACAGCAGTAGGGCATCCTATTATTAATGCAGTAAACTCTTGCTGTAGTAATTTTTGGTATGAGGTTGCTGTGCTCAAGTTCCCAGCTATATAAAAGTAACAGTGAAACATGCCTTTTTTCGGCTGTATCTTGCTGTAACATGTGAAATGACTCGTTCCCAGGAAGAGCCATATGGACAAGTTGTTCCATATTAAACTTACTACAGTATGACTTCGAGCTGGCCTTGTATGCTATAAAGTCTCTGGTTAAAACACCAATTTTAAAGACTGTTTTCAATTCTCTTCTACTTTTAAAATCAAATCAAGTCAAGGCATGGCTTTTCCAAGTAATGTATTCAGGTTGGAATTTCTTTATTTGAAAAAGTTCATGAATTCTTACCTGCTCTTTCATCACTGTGATGCTGATGCTTTGCAAGGATCATGTCTGGGTCTTGCTCTATTTAAAATATGCTTTGCACTGCATGCAATTGCATACCACATTCCATGAATCTACCACAGTTTTTTTCTCTGATGGTGCCAGCTTATACTCCAGATCTTAATTTCACTGAAGGAATTTGCATAGATCCCACTTACTTCAAATATAAGAGTAAAAGCTGCAGAGGAGTCATGTTAATGCAGGCAGATTTGTGCAGAATATGATACACAGCCAACATGTTTTCTTCATGTTTCCTTTCTTTTTTACCCTCAGAGGCACCTGCTGCTGCAAAGGGGCACTGCAATAGCTTCCAAATCAGGAACATTCACTTTCTGTGCATGCAATAGATTTTTTTTTTTTCCCCTACTCTTTAAGTCACTACTGAAAAGCCTTTCTGAAATAAAAAAACAAACACAAGAATGATATTTCAGGGTAATCTTTTTTTGCCTTAGCCTCTGGTAGGTTAAAGGAAAAATGCCTTTTGCGTTTTCAAAACAAAATGAAAAAATAACCTTTTCTGTTAAGTTTTGTATTTTAAATGGCCTTTTTTTCGGGGAGAGGGAATTCCCTAGCCTCAGTTTATCTTTGCTGGAATATCGGTAGCTCATGTGTAAGCTTGTGTTTTGTCCTTTTTGTTTTGGCAGTGTTTTCCAGTTGAAAAGAAGAGTGAACTCCCAGTACTCTGCCTTTTCCAAACCTCTAGTTTGTAGTTGTACTTATCATCAATATTGCAGGCCCTGACACTCTGCAGCACTGTCACTGTATATACTGTGAAGGCAGTAAAAATGAGCACTAATCAATCTTTCAGGGAGAAGCAATGAGCATTAGAAGGCCACTATCCTGTGACTAAACACACCCCTTTTATGGAGTGTTGGTGCTAATAAAGGACAGCTTATTACTGAGGCAGAGACCAAAGCTTGGGTGAGGTCAACCATGACTGGCAGTCATCAGTCATTCTTAATGATACTTTTTCCCGTGCTTTCTAAGGGATTCTGAGCAGAGTGCAAATCATTCGGGGTCATCCATAGTTCATGTACCCACAGATGGCAAAGGTTTTGAAAGACTTTAGTTTAAACTTGGGTGTCTTTTTTTTCTAAACCTTACTCAAGTAGGCAAAAAACCTCAAACGAAACAGATTTTTGCTCATTTGGAATGTTGTATTTTCTTTCACTCTAATAGATGTTTTACACACTAGAGTGCTTGTGCATTATAAAGAACTACATAAATTTATTTTTATGACGTCTGTCTTCTTTAATTATTACCTTTGATGTCTATTGGTGACTAAAGAGAGCTTAACAGGATTTCTCTCCCTTCTTAAATTTCGCAAAGTGAAACTCAGCCAGTCCCTGACAGATGTCTGTTCCTCACCTTCAGGATTATTTTATAAATCCCTTTCTGATGAGCGGAAGTGTCAAATCAAGGACAGGTCATAAAGTAAAAGTATAAACCTTTTAAAGGGAGACCTTGGTAATATATAAACATTTTGCACACTATCTGAAATTTTATGGACTTTAAAAATGATATTTTAGCAATAGAAAGGCAAAAGTTTAAAACACCAGGCAGTGTGCACATGTTTTTAAATGCACGCCATTCCCCTGCTCCTTATCTTTCTTTCTATAGTCATATTTTACATGTTTTGAGAAAATAGCTGTACTCTCTGTAGGGCCTGTCACTAAAGTTTGGGTTTCAAAGGGTCTCCCTATTTCATTTACTTTGAAATTTGTGCTCTTTTCAGTCGTTGTTTTTAAATTCCTCAATTAAGCACTCTCTGCACCACCTTGAAGTTGGTGAGTGGGTATATTGCTGCTGTGATCTAGACAACTGCTGTCATTTTCAGATGGTTGAGATTATCTGAGATTTGACTTGAGCGAAACTGTTAGTTTATTTCTAAACGCTGAGGTAAACTGGATTGTTTTTTGGGTCTACTGGGAAGTCCACACCGCCATGCAAGGAAATATTTTATTTTACAGTAGTACATTACTTTATAATGCAAAATCCTGATGGCAGGTTGGAGGGCAAGGGAATGTGCGTGGTTAAATGTATACATACGTGCGTATGAAAGTATAGAGACTTTAAAAATTGACTGTGACTGGTGGTGTAATTTTTACAGTTACAGATGACTTACGTTTTATTTTCCTCTTTGTACTGTTAAAAAGCCAAGCATGTACAGCATGTGTAAGCTGAAGAATGCACTTTTGCTTGATTAGCATTAAAAGCTCATTTGTTTCCTGGTGTGTCTGTACAGCACCGGGCAATGTAGGACCGTGTCCCATGTAGAAACATTTAAAAGTTTCCATATTTTGTTGTATGAAGTTGTAACATACTGTGGGGAAGGGGAGCAAGGTAAATATTTTTTTTAAAGGTCACGGGGGATTTTTCTGCAGTGTTTCTGTGGCTAGGAAAATTGTCTGATAAAGTCCTTCATGGTTGATGATGTGAACGTTTTCTGTCCTCGTTGGGATTTGTGTCTTTTTTGTGTCCTGCTTAAAATCTCAAGTAAGTTGTGCGACACCGCAATTAACACACTGTGTCCGAGGCTTCAGCAGAGTTAGACGAGTCATTGATGAACCAGTGTGATTGGTGCATCACTGTAAATGGTGTAAAGCATATGGAAATTACTGATTGACAAACAAGCATTTAGACAGCGTTGAAGCTGATAGTGCTCATTAAGGCCTGAACCGGGGGGGCCTGTTGCACTTTTGTGAGCCCCCGTCCCTGTGATGCTCTCCAGTAGTTGCTGGTGAAAATACAAGCGATGCTAGAAGGCAACTTACCTGGTGTGAGGAGCCTGCACCAGCAGCTGGCTTTGTGCAGGCACAGGGGTGCACCCTTGTACAGCCCAGTGCTAGGTCAGGACCTGGGGCTACCGTTCATCCAAGAAATATTCCCGTTCTGGGCTGTACGTATCACACGAGACCTTTAATTTTCAGTTACGCGGAGTTGTGGATGGTGAGGAGGAGGTGTGAGAGCATCTACCCGGGGAAGAAGATGGTGAAACTCACATCCTGTCACCGCTGGCTTGAGGGCCTGCAGAAAGTCTAGGCTAGCGTTGTAGGTCAGCTGAACGTGTAGGCGTGACATTTTAGTGCTCTGTGGCGCTCGTTCTCTCCCTGGGCAGGGAACGAAAGTCACCTTTGGGTTCAGTGTCCATCCTATTCCCCTGCAGATAGAGTATAAACAAAAAACCAGAGCCGTTCCGTGCTTGCATCTCAACAAGGTGATGTGTGAGTTCAGCCTTTCACACGGGCATAAATGCTTGGTTTTAGATACTGCATCCCTTCTCCCTCTCCTTCCCCCTCCCCGTACCCTCCCCGTGTTTTTAGATGTTTAGTTTTTTTCTTTCTATCTGAAATCCTTTATTTTGTCTTTACAGTCTGGTTGAATAGGAATCGTTTCGTTTATGCAGCTTTGTGCTTTTTCTCTACAGCTTGTATTTGCATGAATGTGTTGCAGCCTGATGCGAGTTCATTCGATTAAATAAAATGCTTAAATTGTAATCCGTGCAAAACGATCATATTTGAAACACTTGATGTCTCGGTGAGAATCCATTTAATAGTGATCAGATTTAAATGATTTAACACAGTGGTGGTGGTGGGAGGTGGGGGAGGGAAATAGAGTTTCGAGACATTCCTGTATATAAAAAAAAGATTAAACCAAATTCAGATATGTCTCTCTCTCTGCCTTCCCCCCCCCACCCCCACCCCCCTTTAAGCAGTCAAAAGATATACTGTATCCCCAGTGAAAGGGTGCTTTCAATCCAGTTATCCACTTTACCCAGTCTCAGTTTCCAGAACCTTCCACACCCCCCCTGGTTAAACCACTAAGCCTTTGATTCCTTCCTGATTACACTATGCAAGACATCTATCAAACACTGTCTTATCTGTTTGTAAGGCAGCTCAGGCCTCAGATTTAAGTCATGGGTTTTGGCTACAAGTTGGAGTGTGATTAATAATTGACTAATGTAGCTTTTATTTATCACAGGCTAGCACATTTCACCATTACCGAGGTAATTTATGTTAAGTGTAAGCTGTCGCTAAATCTGTTTTTCAACTTTTTTTT
>VZTA01020198.1:115837-140837 GCA_013398855.1 Mohoua ochrocephala
TTTTTTTTTTAAATCCTATCTTTCACTTTTTGAGAAACAAAATCCTTACACAGGGCACAGTCTTACTTGGTGCCAAAAAGTTGATTTCCTTTTCAGCGGAGCCATACATCACCGGCCCTCCCAGCTGCAGTGTCAGCCCCTGACAGAATGACATGTGTCATTTATCAAAGGGGCCAGGCCGGGCCTTGGGAAACGCACACGACAAAGCCTGAGAGAGTTCATTTCGCAGTCCCCTCCTACCCTCTGCGAGCCTCTTGCCAGGAAAGCCTGTGATGTTTCTGTCTTCGCAGCATTACTGTAAGTCCTTCAACCTTCACAGAATTAACCCTCGCTGCCGCCACTGCTGCCGCCAGCCCTCCCCAGTGCCGCTGGACCTCCCCCGGGAGCCGCGATGCCCAGGTGCCATCCCAGGCAGCCCGTGTGTGGGAATAACGTGCATCGGGCTGCTCCCTCATCCATTTGCCCATTCCTCCTGGAAAGAACTCTTTTTTTTTATTTTTTAATTCCCATATATTGTGCGCTGTAAGAATTAAAGTCCTATGTTTTTCTATGGCAGGACAAGGTCAAAGACATAAAGAATAAGGTAATAAAGCATTTCAGTCATGAAAAAAGGGTAGCCACCGTCCTGTGCACAGGTCACGATTTGTGTTTCGTGTGAGGCGGTGGACAAACGGAGAGTGTTCCTTCCACCTTCCTGTTTAAAATTTTCTTCTGGTTATTGTAAAACCATGTGCTGAAATAAATAGAGCAGGTAGTTTCTCTGCGTGCCACTTCACAACATCTGAGCTGCATAGCGCCAGCTTAGATGAACTGACCTGGTAGGACTCACTACACTCCTCCTGAAACTCTATCAGCTAGAGGGGGCAAGGTGAGGAGAAGGAAAAGTTGATAGCATTTAACAACGAAAAAAATAATCTGCAAACCTCAAGGTGTCGCTTGCACTGAATAGTTTAATTTCTGTAATGTAGTTGCCTCAGTCCTGCAGCCCAGGAGATGACAAAGGAGTTAAAGCAGAAAATAATCTTCTGCCAAACGAAGACGAGCATATTTTCAAAATACGGCATTTCCTAAAACAAAACTTTTGTTTGCATGTGTGTGTGCACAAATGTGTTTGAAGTGGCTGAATTTTAAATCTTGATCGTCCACAAAGAATATGAGAAAGTTATTGTCTCCTCCCCTCCCCCCACCAAATCACTCTTTGTACTTTGCATAGTTCCTACCACACTGAAGTTATTTACAGCATCAGATATCATTTAAAGAGATAGCTAAGGAGACTGTAGCCTCAGCTAGGAACTTTCCAGAAAGGAGTCCTATAAATTAGCCATTGCTCAGGAGTGGCTGTTTTCTAGTCAGGGCTGGTCCTTTCATTTGTCTACATAAGGCTAATTTATTTTTGCAGCCAGATGTGGGCTGACAGCCATCACTCAGAGCTTCCTTCCCCCACTGTTAGGAGGTCGGGAAAACAGTCACGTTTCCCATTTTACAGAATCCCCATCAACATTATTGAAGATGGATGTATCTTTAAAGCAAAGATTGATTGTGGATATCGGAGTTATGGTGTCATTTATCATAGTGAATATTATTTAGACTTGGATTGTACAAGGCTGTAACTTGAGACACAGCCAGGGGAGGGACAATCTGGAAACGAGGATCCATGAACTTTAATGGATGGATGCTTTTTCAAAGCTCCACTCACTATAGCATGATTTACTTTTCTTACAGAAAGGAAACAAGCATTTCAGTTTTAAAGGGCCAGCATGCCGTCTTGTCCTCTTTAGTGGGTCCTTCACAGAGGCATCTGAGACTTAAAGCTGAAACAATAAATAGTGGTCGTGTCTGAATGTTACTTGTATATAAGTGCTTTTATGCTAAACATATCTAGGTGCACTTGAGACTCTTGTTTTTGTGAATTGCACTGGTTATGTTCTCAGTTGAAGGGGTACTGTGGCTGAAGAATGCAAAGTATTGATTATAGGATGCTGTGATCTGAAATTTCAGAAGATCCAATAAATTGCATTACAACTGGCATTGTTACTTTGACATGTTCGTCTCCTCTGGGAGAGACAAAGAGTGTCGAAGCTGCATATTCACTTACTGCTCGAGGCATCTTACAGAAGTGGAGCATCCACTAAATTGTGCACATATCTGGTGGAGCATCAACTTTCTTGGTTGTTGAGAAATGCAGCGGACCTCAACAACTGCTTGCATGCTCTGCTTACATTCCACTTCTATGTAAAATTAAGAAATGTAGATTGAGATCTTGCCATCAAGATCTCGAGCTACATTTGGACACATACCTCTTATTTTCAGAATATACGTTTCGGAAAACTGTTTGCAACCCTGCTGAAAATCTGAAGGCATGGCTCAGCTAAGTGCTATTTCTAATTTAGTACCACCAGCACGCCAGTGTGCTTGATGAATTTATTAGAATGTTTCATCCTTTGGAACATGACTTTTGATTTTTTCGGAAATTAATTAACTTTAATTCAGAAAAGGCTCTACCGACTTCAGTTAAAGGGAGAAGTTCTTGAAAGTGATGGCACAGGTTTGGATACAGTGCAAGCATGTGTCAAGCATACTTACCCCACATGTTCTGACAGCTCAGTCCCACCTTGAAGCTTTCTTCCCTTAGCATTATTTTCCCAATTACTTTGTTCAGGTAACCATCTGCTCCCCAGGGGAAATTGCTTATCTTCCATTTCCATCTGATTTCTGATATTCTGATTTCCACTGATACCTTCCATTTCCCTCTGATACAGTTTTTGGAGTTCATTTTCCCGCCTCTGATCAAAACTTGGGGTCCCTTGCGACCTGCCCCACTTCAGTGGGTCATGTATCACAGTTTGGGAATTACTGTGTCGTAGGACAGAATTGCACTGGGATAGCAGTTTATTCGTGTGGGCTGACGTGTGTCTACTAAGAGGGAGGTAGTAGCATTTACCAGACTTATTCTTGATGAAATCATCACATACTAACATTTAAGGCAGCACTTCCCCAAGGATATACTAAAACTTGCACCAAACTATCTTCTTGGGTTTTTTTTTTTTCCTTTAAACAAAACTAGAAATCACTTTGCTGTCATAAACCAAATTCAGTACAAGAGTTTTCATATGAATAGTCAAGCTCAAGAGTTTTAAAAAAATCCAAACAATGAAAGCAATTATGAACATCTGTTTTTGAATGCATATGTATTCTGTACATAACAAACAGAGAAATCCTATTATCTGGAACAATAAAAGGGAATTTCCCTTTCTGTCTGAACACTCTCTGGGAGGAATATGGCCTTCCATTTAGAATCCTGATTTGGTGGGTTTGGATTTTTTTTTCTTTTATTAATGAGATGAAAATGAGGAATTTTTTTTTTCATTTTTCTTTTTTTTTTTTTTCCCCCTCTCTATTTCTTGTAGTCGAGATTTCAGTTTCAGGGACACTAGTATAAATGCTGGGAAATCTATTTTTACACCTGTGCAGCTGAGATCAGAATGCCTCTATGAAGGCCTGCTATATTTACTCATACATAAAAAGTATTTTTCTCTTGCTTGAGAAACATACAAAATGTCTTCAAAGAGGAAGCAGTTTATCAAATTCATATTAATCACAGCATCAATAATGTTGACCGGGGTCAAGTCATTACACTAAATATATTGTAACCATTATTAATGCATGTAGCCCAGTGCCATAGCTATGATATAAGACTGCTGTTTCCTGATTAAAAGCTGTTTGGTGATGCAGAGATTCAATACAGATTCTCCCTGCCTTGTGGTGACTGACAGTAGCTTCTGGTATTCTGCTTTCTTCTGACAGTGGAGTATATTAATATGAACACACCTTACAGAGGGGGCTACAAGAAGTGCAGAATGCAGAAAACAAAAGTGTCTAATTTCAACAGCCACAACTGTGCATCCATAAGGCAGCCAAATTTATCATGGCACATTATGGAGTGCAGGAAATGTCATGAAAACCATTGTTTTTTAATTTTTTTTCCCTGAGAGTCTGAATGAGGTGATTTATGGTAGTTATCCATCTTAAGGGTCATCCATCAACTTTTAGTTGCTAGGCAATCAAACCAACAGCTGTTTGCTTTGAATCAAGCTGAAAAGTTGTCAGTCATCACATGCAGGTATGACCTTAGTGGTTAAAAACATTATCATGCATGCAAAATTAAAGAGACAAAGTCCTTGTTCTCTCTCTCCCATAGCATGGCTTACTACTTCCCATGAGCAACATAGGTGGCATTGGAACGAACCTTTTATTTAGGGCAACATTTGGGAAGACCACGGTGCCAGATATGGTTGGTCATTGCATCTCAGAAATATTTGCGTGCTCATGTAGAAGTTCTCTGTCGAGAAACGGTTGGTAGAAGGGCAGTTTCTCACATGGGATGTCAAGTTAACCAAAATAGAACTTTTTGAATTCAATCTCATTGGCACGTTTAGAACCAAGAGTAGATCTTGAGCAGCAAAACTGTTGTAAAATGCTACATTTTGGTTGAATGGGTGCACGTCTTGCTGCTGGGGTAGGAAATGGTGCAATATGTAGTGTAAGCAATGCTAGGAATCTCTTATATGAAGGAGCTGTGAGCAACCTGGTCTAGTGAAAGGTGTCCCTGCCCATGGCAGAGAGGTTGGAACTAGATCATTTTTGAGATCCTTTCCAACCCAAACCACTCTATGAATTTGTGATTCTGTGATGCTGCTGTTTTACTGTGTCGCCTTAGAGTGGGTCTAGAGGACACAGTGACGAATTCCGTGTACACTCTTCCACCATGTTTGTCACTATAAACAGAGCAGTATCGCTTATGGTTAAAGGCCTTGTATTTGACAGTGAAAGAACTACCTAGCTGTAATATGAGAGCATGGATGTGTTTCCATTCCTTGCTTCTGGTCTTCTGTTGAAATCGCTTGCAAGAAGTTCTTTTGATTGCCGTTTGGTTCCGCTGACCGCCATTCCCTGTTAAACAACTTCAAAATGACTGACATGTAAAGGGAGCTGGATTCTGCAAAATACTGAATACTGATTCTGGGAAATACTGAAGAGGATTGGAGGTAAATTGTTGAGAAGAAAACAAAGCATGTTACTTCAATAAATCATACAGTTGCCAACTTGCTGTTAGTTCCTCATACTTGGAAATTGCATGCATCTCCAGTACTGTAATCTTGAGCTACAGAGCTGCTGGCAGATTGACAGAGATGTAGCAAATGGTCAGAAATGCTCTGTGCAGAAGTGGAAAGGGGAAGGGAAGTGAGCCATTTTTGGGAAAAAGCTGCCTTTGAGCCATTTTTTACCAAATGTAGCCAGAGGACTACCTTTATCTATTGATCGAGTGTTTCAAAAAACTCAAATATGAGCTGCAGCTGTTGGGGTGGAAGTGTTCCGCAGAGAAAATCTTTGTTGCCGTGGGTTTTTCTGAGACCTCAGGCCTTTCTTCAGAAAGGTGTGTCTTACCTTTCTGTTAATTCAGACACACTTGCAAACCTGAGGTCAGTCCTGGTGAAGATGACACATGGTAGCTGTTGATAAATCTTACTTTCCTGAGACAGTATATCTTCCTCTGCTAACCTGTGCGAAACAGTAATTGTCTTGTCTGCTCAGGGATTCTGCTATGTGCTAACTAATCACGGTAAGAAAAGACTCTGTCCTCATTTTGATAAATCTTTTATAATATTTCAGATTTTATTTACATAATTACCCAATTGTCTTTGTCCCCTTAACGTCTTTGACTTTCATTTGTGTATAAATTTGGCTGTGCACCTATTTAGATGTCAGTGAAGCTAATAGTGAACAATCCTGTGCCCTTGAAACTACCGTGTCATCTGCGCGGGCTCTTGCGTGGGCTTGCAATCACGTAACATCTGAGCACCTTCCAAGTGTTAATGTAAAATATATGTGCAAAATATTCCTTGTAGTGAATGCACTGATGGGTGATAACCATTTTCATAACATCCTTGCCGTCGTATTTTCACTTATCATGTAGCTCACACCAGGTGGCTTGTTAGCAGTTGCTAATGAGTTTGTTGTCGTGTGGGAGGTTCCCAGGTTGAGAGCTACACTTGAAGTTTTTGCTCCCTCACTTGGGCTGTTTCCAAGACTTGTGTGTGTATTCCTAATGTTATTTCAAAACACTTCTAACACTTAATTTTGTTCTTCACAGAAATATAGATGCAGCAAATGTGTGAACCAAAGCTTATCGTGATGTATCTATTTCTATTTGTCCCTTAAAAAAACCCCCTAATACTCTTTCCTCCCATCGCAGTATTATTTTCCGTATGTCTTCTCAGTAAAATAGATTAGTAACACTGTAAGTCCTAAATGGATCTCCTGACATTTTTGACTCCCTTCCATTTACAGCAAGCAAAACCTGCTTTTCTACTCTATTTTTTTAAAGATAGTAACTACTTTAGCTGTAGAGAGAGAAAGTTGATGTTGGTTTTACAGGAAATTTAAGGAGAAAATGATCACTTTGGGACAGATAGTAGTACCCTGTCAAGTATTATCCCATCTGCAGTAGAATAGTGAAACTCATAGTGGGAAAAGGTGGCAGAATCAGGCTGTTTGATCAGGCTTAATCTATGAAGTGCCTCACCTACTCCTTTAACCTTTTGTATAGCTCAGTATGTAATCCACCTGTCCACATCACCAGAGGGACAAAATGAAGAATTTAGACTGCTGTTGAACAGAATGAATTTCCATAGTGGATCAACCTAATGTTACAGTGATGACACGTGGTAATTTGATAGTTACCACATAATAACAGGAACAATGCAGCACATACAGTACTGGGAAACTCCATTGGATGCAACAGTAATTACATGGCAACTCACTGACTGTTAACACTTTGTCGTCTGATTACGGAGCACTTGAACTGTGTCAGTGATGTAGTTAGCACAGGTGGTTTTGCAGTTGAGGTATATCCAATAAACTGGGTACTTTTTCTTCTTTTTGACTCCTTGGCCTCTGTATTTATGGAGTGGTTTTATCCTGTGTAACGTGAAGAATTTTTTATCAACCTGCAGAGTTATGCCTCTGTTCTTCTGAATTTTGGTGCTCTCCAGAGCTGGTGGGTTTGCTTTACTGATGCATTCCTGGGAAGATTAAAAAAAAAACAAACCAAACAACCTCAAACAAATTTCCAAAATTAGCCCTATAGCCCTATGCTCATGGATCTCTGGCAGTCCTGCTGGTGTCTGCTGCCTTTATTTGTACTGAAATGGAATCTTAGAATAAAGTTAATGCTCAAGTGTTAAGAATGTGATTGAGTAATGTAGTGGGAGTGGCTTTGTATTCAAGACAAATGGAGCATCAGATACACTCAGATGGTTTTGCCTGGTTTATTTGAACTAAAGGTAGCAGATTACATGAGCATTTGAATTCTGTATTTCTGAACAGTCTTTGGCTTTGTGTGTAAATTCTATTTATATATTTGTAAAATTGCTTTTGTGACTTTCGATTAGAGAAACAAGCATTTCGTTGTCTAAAGGCTCTGAGTCAAGATCAGAGCCTGTTCAGTTAGAGGCTGTTTAGAGACACTGAGCACAGACTCCACCCCAGAGGAGACAGTCATGATGGAGGAGCAAAAAGTAAGGAGAGACATCATAAAGGTGAAGTCTTGTCGGTAGGGCTAGGAGTATAGTCCACAATCCATGATGCATTCTTCAGTGCTCTGTCCTTTACAAAATCACACAAATCCCTCAAGACTAGGCAACTTCCAGCTAACTTACATTTCCGCTGAGAGCCCACGATGAGCTGCTTTTTCCCATCCTCTCTTGTAAAGGTTATCACTTGCAGGTATTCTGTTACAGGCAGGATATAGCATATGTTTTATATTGTATTTTGTTAAGTGACATTATACTTAAAGAGTATTTCTTTACTTGAACTTTTAATTTGCTCCATTAGGGATCAGGTAGATGGAATTCAAACTTGGTTGGATGATCAAATGAACATGTCATCCAATCCATTATGTATCTGGGACACAGCTAAATTTTTACCATTAATCTTTTTTCCTTCATTTTCCTTAAGTAATCAGCAGCACCTGCTTTTAGGAGGTTCCCAAATTCTAGTAGATCCTGATGAAGTACGGTTCACTTCCTCAGGTGAATGGCCCAGTTCCTCAGATTAACTGTTCTGTTTACACGTGGAAAGCACTCCTTCAGATGCTGTACTTCTGACTAAACTTTTGCTTAGATCAGATACATCTTTCAAGGTTTATGCCTTTGTACTGTATTTTCTATATGGAAAGAACACACAGAAAGAAAACATTAGTATGTAGAAAAAGGACTGAACCAGGAGCATCCCTGCAATGTTTTGCACTTTAAAAAAAAAGAATTTAATGTAGTCTTTTGATTCCTCCTGGAGAGGGTTTCTAGACTGGAGAACACCATGTGTAGCAGTTTCAGAGAAAATTCAGCAAAATGTACAGTCTCTGTAATCCTCTTCCTCAGCACAATGCCACCCTACCCATATCCATCTTTCTATGCCTTTGTATTTTATACGAATCTTGCCAAAGACCTGTGAGTTTACCGCAGCGTCAGTGCTGTGATACTTTTGCAGAGACCAGAAATACAGCAAACATAACTGTGAAAATTTGTTACTGCCACCACTGTTCTGCTGCTGCCCTTCTGCTGAAGGCCACCACTCCCACAGCTGTGGGGATTACCTCTCCCAGCATCAGTGAGAACACATCAGCATTCCTCAGCTGCTGCTTTGTTCAGTAAACTTCCCAGGCTGACCATCCGGGAGCCACTCTAGCACTCGCACTCATCACCTGAGCTGGGACTGAAGGTCCTTCTCAGCTACACACTCCACACTCACAGAGTCAGACCAGATTTCCCTACTGGCTCAAGCCTGGGTTTCCCATAGCAAAGTCTCAGACGTCCAAATCCTTCAAATAATTCAATCACGGTGCAGTAACTAAACAATAAAATAACAGCTCGAGCTGGGTGCCTCTGAGGAGGGACCCTGGACAAAGAAAACCCTTACAGTCAAAGTGTGCAGAAGTCTGGGGTGCTCAGCCCCTGCTGTGTCTCTGAGTGTCCATTCACCTGGCTGGGCCACAGGTCACTGTGCCCTTGGTTATGCAGAGGCTCAGCATTTCACGGCCCCTTGTCAGGGATTTCCATCACCCAGAGCTCAAGCTGCAGCAGCTTGCACTGCAGCTGCACACCCAGCTACCTGCACTAAATGTGCCCTTCAACATCTGAACAGTCTCAGCTTCATAGTGTGAATCTGCTTTCACTGACAGTCTACACCAGGTGCAGCTGGGCTTGTTCTTAGAAATGAGCAGAACTTTAGCTAGCCCTCTTTTCAGAAGCTAAATGCGGTTCCTTGGAAGTGCTTTGTGCCTGAGCACCAGTGTGGCTGCTGTACAGGTGTACAGTGACATGTGAAAGTGATGCATTTCCTTTAGAAACGTGCCATTCTGTGGTTAGAGACAATGGTCTCCTCGCACCCCATGCAAGCATTAGTTGAGCTATCTCTTGCACCAGCAGTTCATCCTATCAGCCTTCATCTTTGCCTAGCAAGCTACATCACTGAGGATAAATCACAGAATCACAGGATGAGTCAGGTTGGAAGAGAGCACAGTGGGTCATTTGGTCCAGCCTCACTGCTCAAGCAGTGCGCATGGCGTAGGATTGTGTCCAGATGATTCTTGAATGTCTCCAGTGGGGGAAGACTCCTCAACATCTCTGGACAACCTGTTCCAGTGCACAGTCACCTGCCCAATGAAGAAGTTCTTCCTTGTGTTCAGGAGGAACTTCCTGTGCATCAGAGTCTGCCTGTTGCCTCTTGTCTTGTTGCTTAGCACCACCAAGAAGAGCCTGGCTCCATCCTCCTGACACCTTCCCTTCAGATACGTATAGACCTTGATAAGATCGTCTCTTCTTGAGGCTGAACAGGCCCAGCTCCCTCAGAAGCTTTCCTTGGAAAGAGAGATGCTCCAGTCCCTTGATCAACTTGCTTGCCCTCCACTGGAGCTGCTCCAGGAGCTCCATGTCTCTCTTGCACTGAGGAGCCCAGAACTGGACACAACAGTCCAAATGTAGCCTCACTGGGGCCGAGTAGAGGGGCAGGATCACCTCCTTAGCTCTGCTGGCAGTGTTCTTCCTAATGCACCCCAGGACACCATTGGCCTTGTTGACCACAAGGGTACTGCTGGCTCATGGACAGCTTGTTGTCCGCCAGGACCCCCAGGTCTTTCTCTGCAGAGCTGCAGTTTCTTTATGAGTCTTGTAAATGATGAACAAGTGGATTAAAAAAAAACAAAAAAAAAAACCCCAAAAATTATTTTCTAAGAACCCTTTTTTTAATAATAAAAAAGTGGCACAAAAAGGGCGCACTTTTATTCATCCTTTTCCATTTTTTGTCTGTGCTTCTAGGACATATTATCTAGCCTGAGAAAAGCTTGTGTGTGAGAGAGAGAGAGAGAGAGAGTGTTTATTTATGTATAAACAAACATGTGAGTAAAATTGTGTAGGGTGGTAGTAAAACGTCTGCTTAGTTCAGTGTATCGTGAAGCACAAGGCCAAAAGCTGAATGATTCTACTCCTTGAGAAAGGTATGTGTATATAACCACATGTATCTTAGGGACATTTGATTGCATTTTGATTTTTTTCCTTTTTTTAATGCTTGCGTGGGGTGTAATGGGAAAAAAAATTCCATCATTCTTATTTTCTTCTGAAGAGGCTCTGCTGCCACAAGCCATGTCGATTTCAGGCCTCCTGCTCAAGTTTGCTGAAACTGCTGTTTGCCTGAGAAAATCATAACATTTATGAACTTGATTCCTTGTAGCTATGCATATGCAATTCGGGGTGCCTCATTTTCAGCCAATGGATTCACAGCTGCATCAGTGTCAAACCGGTGGAAGCGCGAACAGAATCAGATTTACAGGATCTTTGAACTCCTTGGTGATTAATGAAATTCTTAATTCTGAAAGTGTGACAGGAGGATAATCTTGACAATATTTCCCCCTGCTTTCTGTGGGTAGAAGGATTTGAAGCCGACAGTGGGAGCTGGGGGTCCTGACCTGTTCCATTACGGTGATTCACTTGTTCGAGCTGGAATCTCCCATGTAAATCCCTTCTCATTTCCCACACGCACCTGTACCTCATGCTTCTGTAGCTGAAGGAGATTGTCATGCTAGAGAGTTAAACAGTAGTTCCACCACTCAGAGTCTGGCCAAGAACCAGAATATTCCCTTATTTTAAGCTAGTCCTGAAGGAACAGTGCCAATTCCCAGTGCCTTCAACATTGCTCTTGAAGGCTGGGAATTAAAAGAACTGAGCTCTGTTTCTGTGCCGTAGCTTTTGCACTTATAAAATTAAGTTAGCAGCAGTTGCCTTTCTGCATTAAAGATTTTGAGATTTACTTACAAAAGAGCATAATATAATTGGCAAGATGAAAATCTTCTAACAGCATAGAGTGGCTGATGAATACAGGAACATGGTCTCAGTTTTGCTGTTTGCTGTTTTTTCCCTGTAAACCTCAGTGTGGAAGGAGACGGTGCCTGTACAGCAGTTCTTTCTTCTAGTAACTGCTATATGTACCAATAGAGATAACACATAGTTTTTTAGATGGATCTGCCAAGATGTCTGATTACACACCAGCTCATCTCCATGGCTGAGAGTTTAGATTCCTGAATAAAAGTTGGACAGATCAGTAGTTACCATGGTGGGCCTGGTCCTTTGTTGTCAGTGGTTGGAAATACGGGTTTTTGGGGTTTCTTTTAGAAACTGGTGGCTATGCCTTTTATTACATGCATCATGACCAGCCGTGCAACTGGGACTCTCAGGGCCCTTTGTGATTTGGAGTTAGTGCAAATGAGCGAGTACAAGCTGCAATTAATAAGTTGTGAAGAGACTGATTGTTGCGACTGAAACGGTGAACTGATGTAGTTACCCAAAAAAGATTGGGAAGCGGTGACCTAACTATCACCCCATGGAGAATGAGGCTGGTCTTAAATTTGTGAAATATCCCTGTTTTACAACACTGACTGTAAGAAAGAATTCTGTTAAAAGTTAATGGAGGAGTTCCAATGGAACCCTATTAGATTCTTCCACCATTAAATGACTGATACAGACTTTTAATGGATGTTTTAACTAGGCATTGTTATCAAAAGGACTATTGCACAAATTAAAACCGGGCCCATAATCAGTGAAGAGAAGCTGGATTTACTCCTCTGCCTTTGGCATGGGGGATTCTGTGTGTGTTTGTGTGTGCAAGTGAAGGAATGAAGCAAATGGTGAAGGAGAGGAAAATGGTAGAAATACTAATGAGAAAAGAGAAATGGAACATTTACATCTTCAGAAACGCACAAAAGTTTTCCAGTGAAAGTATTATATAGGTAAAGTAGGTAAGATACACTGAGATTTTAACTATTGAGCAAATCTGGGACAAGAAAAAGGGAGGCGTCTCCTCTCAAGATTCTGCAAGCTACTGGGTGTCCTTAACCTCCATTAAATTGAGTTGAGGGGTGGGCTTGCTTCTGAGAAAGCTTGGACATCATAAACTCATCTAGTATAATTCTGGTCCTGGGCAGGCTGCAGCATCTGTAAATTCTGAATATAAGGCCACGTTTTCGCACAGCTGCAAAAAAAGTGGTTTATAGTCGAGTCAATGTAAATTGATTTGGAGCTGTCTCCCATCTCCTGCTATGATGGCAATCTGAAGTGTTTACATGAAGAGTAGCGGATTTGACATTCTGTTTCAAACTCAGATGTTGGCTTGGTGTTGTGATATTTTAAAGTTTTCTTTTAAAAAGCATCAGGGAAAGAGTTTGCTGTCTCTGAAGTTAAAGCCAGTGAAATTCTGGTTTCTGACATTCTTTTGCTTTCCCATGCAGAGTGCATGCCTTTCCGTGGTGCCCCTGCCATGACCCTCTCTCTAACCTGGATAGATTACCCATGAGGGGTCATTTGGTTTTCATCCTTGTGTAGCCGTGGCCATCTCATTTAAAGGGACCCTGCCACACAGTTCTTTGAGCCCCCTCTGTGCTACAGTGACAGTTATATATTCTGTTAGCAGATGTCACCTTAGTTATTTCCCCCATCCTTCCAGTGAGCGAAAGCTCTGTCAAAAAACCCCCAAAACAGCTCAAAAGGAAAACAGAGCAAGGTAGATCATTGCTGTCACTCCATGTCCCATGTGCAAACAAACACTGTGCGTATGTGGGGCAGTTGCTGTGTGCTTGCATAGATGTCTTTATGCAGGGGAAGTAAAAAAGTAAGGTGTGTTGCTTTTCAGCCAGAGCCAGCTAAATTAGTATCATGTTTTACTTCAGGACAGTCATGGTGATATTTGTTTTCTGCAAATGAGTTTTCCTTTCCTTTCCTTGTCGCTACAAGGCCCTGGGTTTTACTTGTCTAAGTGCTTCCTATTGAGGTGCTTTAGTACCTCACAAAGTGCTGTTTCTGGCCTACTTACATATGGGAAATTATCGTGATAGATTGTTTCCCCCTGCTCCCTGATGCCTTCCAGTGTCTTGCCAGTTTCTACCAAATCTTCTCGTGCATGCTGCTGACAAAAGGAAGGTTCAAACCTGATGGTGGCCCCCTTGGAGACCTTGACATCTGGCCTGCTTGAGTGTCACTGGCTTCTAGAAACGACTGTCAGTTATACACAAATGGTTTCAAATACATTTTATTTTGTGACGTGGGTTATTGACCATTGGAATAAGAACATCTGAGCCTTTTCCTCTCACTTGTAGTAAAAACTTCAGTCTTGGCATAAACTGCAGTTTTTTTGGAGAAGGGCAGGTCTAGATCTTTCCTCTCTAAGGCACTGAACTGGTTTAATTGAAAGAACAATTTGATTTGCTGCTGTAGCTGCTGCTACTGTGAAATAGCTTGGAATGCTAGCAAATTTTTACTTCTCTCACCCAAACCAAGGATTTAATACTGGCAGGTGAACCTGTGAAGGCTGCTATCAAGTATACAGAGACAATAACTGTCTTGGAGGTGGAACTTTGTCAATATTTTTTGCCTTGGGCCAAAAAACACTCACAATAATGGAGTGCTAAAGCCCTGCTCAGAAATGTTGCAGCTAGGAAAAGGGGAATTTATTCCAAGTTTTAGAGTGCAGTATTTTGGTAGGATGTGTGGTTTCTTAATCATCCTTATGTTGAAGCATCAACCATCAAGACATCTGGGGGACACCTAAGGTTTGCTTCTTGTTCAGTAAGAGTTGCCCTTATACTTAAGGTCATGCAAAGCTGGCCACATGACTGCCCTTGACATGCACGTTGTCATGCATGTTTGAACCAAAGTCTCTTCCTGTGCTCTGTAATCTCGGCGGAGGATTTATTTTTAAATTCTTTTTAAATATCCATAGTGGGACATGGGAGAGAAAATTCCGAATTAAAATCCTGAGAAATTGAATAGATGTTTACAAATCTACTTTGCCTGTTTCTTTCTGAAATGATTATGAGATGATAATCATAAAATGATTGGGAGAAGAGATAATAGAAGCCTCTTGGGATTGTTCATATAATGTGAGTATTTTATAGTGTCATAAATAGCAAGACAACTAAGCTCTTATAAACTTATTTTATTAATGCACATTGATTTATAATTATAATTATTAAGCCCAGGAATGCAAACAAATGCATGCTGTTTGGAAGCAGGTAAACAATTAAAGAAGTAGCTCTTAGAGGCAATGGGCAAAAGCAGGCAAGAGGGAGGGAACTGTGTGCTCTGGAGTTTGCCAGCCCCAAGGTTGACTTTCTCCTGGCTAATGCTGTGGTAGACTATGCAAAATGCTGCATTTTCCCCTTTGCCTATATTTGAAAATGAAGATTAACAATATGAGGCAACATCTCTTTTGAGAACGGTGTTAGGTGCAGGGATCTAGGTTCTTTTGGGCATTGGTGGGACTTTTTGCACTGTGCAAGTGCAGAAAGACTTTGGTTTGGTAAGTCATGCAGGAAAATCTCTTCACTGATCCAAGCTCTGGCAGTAAAGTGAACTCTAGCACTGCCAGCTTTTTAGCTGTATCTTTGATGTGAGTACATAAATGCAGAAGTAAACAAAAAGGCACCATGTTAGTTTCAACTGCTTCAAATAATCAGCAAAGAAATACCAGGAGATGGAGTTTTCTAAATTAAAAAAACACCAACCAACCAACCAACCAACCAACAAACAAACAAAAATACCCCCAAAAACCTCCCAAAAACCAAACCAGGCCAAAAGTAAACAATACCTTCAAAACCTGATCTTTATTTTCCTTAAGTCTTTTAAGGCAGAATTAAAGTAGTTTGAGACTAGGGGACTGTCTTTTCTTAGAGGCAGGAAAAGTTAACACTCTAAAACAACATTCTATACATGATACATTATTTTTACTGAGTTCCAGTAGTGAAACTCTTTCAAATGGAAGCTTATACTCGGAAAGCATCACTGGAAGAAGATATTGAGTTTACTGTGTAGTATGTTTCAACCAGTATAGGAAGTTCTAGCTTTCTGTAATGATCTCTAATAGTTTGGAGTGTCCAGTCCTCATTTTGTGTGGCTTCTAATGTTGTTAGTGAGGCTCAGGTCTTGTTTTTGCAACTGTGAACCCATCTCTGTGTGTTCCTCTGATGTGGATTTGAGTCCTTGATATGTTTGTATGCATGTCAGAAAGACAGTAACTTAGTTTCTCAAGGGTTAAGCATATGCCTTTCTTTAAGTATGTGAGTATTCCAGGGTATTTAAAAATTGTTTCTAGATTTTAAGTAACGAATTGACTTGAAATCTGCACCCTTAAATCTCAGATTTGTATTTGTAGATTGATTGCAGGAAAGGAAGATCCTGACCATGAGTGGCAGTCAGCTCTCTGATACACAGAGGAAGCTTACTCGAGAACTTGGTGGTGTTTTCCTATGAATGAAACAGGTGTTATGGTGTAAGGAGCTTGGATGGGAAATGTTAATCCAACCAGATTCTGGTGGCTGCTTAACACTGTATGAAACATCTGGATGTCTTCTGGCTCTGAGTGCAGTCCCACCCAAAGAGTCCAGAAGTGCATTTTATTAGATAACCAAAGTTTTCTACTTTAAAGGTGCCTAAGTGTGGGCCACAAATCTTTCATAATAGATCCAGTATTGTTGATTATTTCTTAAGTAATAGAATAGCCACTAATACAATGTTGTATTTTTCTTCAGATAGGTAAAACCAAGTCATGAAATTTAGATTTTATTTTCCATTAAAGCTGCAAATCAGTGCCATATATATGTATAGTATTTTTTGTAAGCAGGTGTGGGATTAAAATAATTTTCGCAGGTAACTTGCTTGTTTACTCTTTCCCAGCTAAGTAGGAGTATTCTTATCATTATTGATGAAAAATGAGTATCCTCTGTGGTTTCATGACCTCTTGTTTTAGTATTCCAACATACTCACGGGGTTCCCTGTTTAAATAAATTCGTGTGTGGATCAGAAAAGACAAACCTTCACGGATTTTTATTTTGCCATCTACACACTTGATAATTTTTATAAAAAGACTAAACAGCAAAAGGCAAAGCCTCGAGGTTTCCCCTCACATTTTAGCGAAGATTTAACAGCAGGATGACATAGTGAATAAGGGCCTTCTTCTGTGATTTGCTCAGTACCTCCTATGATTTACCCTTGGTGCCAATAAGGGCAGGCAGTATTTTGCAGAGGGTATGCATCCCGTGGTAGAAGCAGGTCCTAAGAGTTTTACGAGGCACATAGTGAAACAGCAACAGAAGTTGTAATCTGAACATACCCACACTTCTCCAAATAAAAGGAGCAAATATATTTTATATTGTGGCCTTTGCTTTTTTGTTTGTTTGTTTTTAAATTGCTATAGCTGATGCATGTGCTACTTAACTGTATTGAACAGTACCCAGTAAGTCACTCACCATTGCTGAAGAGCTGGGGACCCAGCGAAGGATGCGCTGGGAGAACACTCGTGTTAGTGAAACACGTTCCAGTGCAGGCTGGATGAGAACTTGCTGTGCCCCTGTAGTGGGCAGGAAAACACTGTCTGATAGTACCTGTCAGGCCTCTCTCCTTCACCTGTAACTTCACACATTCTTTTCCCTACCTTGCCAGTGCCTGTATTCTGCACTGAGGAGTACATAGATGCCAAGATTGAACTATTAAAATGAAACAGTATTTGAGCTTTTCAAGCACGAACTAACAAGTGATGAAAACACTTTTTCTGCTCATTTCCTTTAATGGTCTCCACAACCCACTCAAACTAAAATAATTGTAAAAAAATCTAACATTTTCTTTGGAACAAAGAGGTGATTTTCTTCTTTCTCCTCTCTCCTTTCACACAGATGATTTTAAACATCTAGGTCTAGACAGCTCTGATGAAAGCTGTTTCTCAAATGTTTGTATGCCACTGATTTTACATTATTGCATCTCTTATCCTCTAACCTTGTATCTTTTTTTTTTCCCAGCCTGGCTAGGGGAATAGTTGCTGGATCAAAAAGATGCAAGTAGTGGGCCAAATTCTTTCCTCTCCTACACCCATTTTGTTACTTATACATGAGTTTGGACCTTAGTGAATATAGAATTAATTTTTGCCTTTATCTGTTTTACTTCATACACTTAGTTTTGTCAGAGTGTGTTGTGTTTATGCACAGATGTTAGTTATCATAGCAGTAATTTTTCTTCTTCGTTGGTTTTGGTAGCTCTAGGAACATTTGCCTGTACAGGGACACCTTGCTCCTGCTGTTTCTCCTGCACTTTTCCAGATACCAAGTCACATGAGAGAACAAATCGCAGTGTGTTCTTGTGGTACTGCATTTTGGTTAGCTATTGATGTGCTTTCCACAGATGTTCTGTATGAACAAAAGTGTGACTAAACTGAAGTACCAGAGGTCATACAGAGGGGATAATGATGTCTGGCCATAATGCTCACGATGGTAATACTTACCTGGAACACAGTAAATAAGAATTAAGTGGGGAGTGCTCTAGCTCTGTTTAGATGTCTCTTCAGGATTGGGATTTGTCTTCTTATTAAGACATGGCTGCACTACAAAAATGTTCAAGAATTCATGTTCTCCCTGGTGTTTGATTGTACTGTCCGTAAACCTCCGAGAAGCGTCACCTGCCATAAAGTCGTTGAAAAACAAAGACGGAATTAAAGAAAACCCCAAGTTCTTTCAGCAGTTCATGATTGGCTCCAACATCATCTACAAAAAGGCTCACATATTCATCTATCCAAAAAATGATACTTCCTTGGATAAACGCATACATGTGTGCTGTGGGTTTCTTATGTTCAGGCAAAGAGGTTGGGTCTGATGGAGAACCTTTCACCTGCCTAACGAAGCTCTGACTCTATAATCAATGGGGAAGTGAGACCTTCTTAGATGGAATTAATTTCCAGGTTTCTCTTTGCTGTTATTGACAAATATTTTGCCATTAATATATAACAGTTTTTAAAATGAAATAAAATGCATGAAATTATAGCCAAGGCATTTTTGGTAAACATTACAGTGTTTTAATGTTAGTCTGAAGCAATTAAAGGCCAGATCTCAAGCAGATGAAAGCACTCTATGTCTCCAGTGTTAGAAGACAAGTTAGTTGAAAATGATTTCTGAAAAAGCCACAAGCTATTGATTGTGTTATTTGTGAGCATGGTTATTATGAGCATCTTAAATGCTATTCCGTTTTCCTGTCCTTAAAGCAAACACACAAACAAAACCACAGACAATATACAGGAACTTGCTGCTGCATTCACTTGACAATGGTGTTTCATTGCCGCCTTTTTGTGGTTAGAATAACTGAGTTGAGGGTAATGGCACATAAAATAAAAGCTATGAAAGGCCATGTCTTTTGAAAAAGAAAACAAAAAGTTGTAAATAGAAGACAGGACTGAAAATTAGAATGATAAATCGAAAAATAATGTGATTGAACTTTTTCTGAAAATACAGTTGAGTTCGCTGCCATTATTTGGGCTGCAGCACTATGAGCAGTGACTTTATTTGGGAGAAGAAATGCTAGGAATTTTATTCCTCTGCATTCCTATTTGTTTCCTGGTGTCTTCTGATGATGTTTTTCTCTATTTTTTCTGTTATTATTCGCTAAATATATTATGACATTTTATTTACCTTGGTCAAGAGCTTTGAGACCTCTGTGTGGCTTCCCCATTCTAGCAATTTCACAAATAAATCACTGATCATTGTGCAGAAATACCACAGTTTTCAAGAAGACAGAATAATTTTTATTTAGAAGAAGCAGGTTTATGCTGGATAGTTGGATTACTACATCTGTAGGTATGAGTACAGAATATACCCACTCGTATCTTTCTTTTTAATTAGCACCAAGTAGTTTTTATTAAAGCAATGTGTTACAGAGGAATTTTGGAAGTACATTGGTAGAATCTACATTATTCAATAAGACATTTCATTTTATGGACATACGTTATTTCTGCATGTGTAAAATTAGGATATGTTGTTAGTCTTTTGTTAATTTCCAGATAATTAAACATTATTATCTATTTACCAATGAATAGATGTGATCTGTTTACAATATCAGAGATGTATATAAAGCACCCAGCTATAGTTGAAGCTCTAATTAAAATACATCATTGTTTGTCATGGTTTTAAGGCGAAAATTAAAAAGCGTTGCCAAATTAATCTTCAATCAAGAGTTCATTAATTAGCTAACCTTCTGTAAATGGGCTGCAGTTTGATGACAGCTCACTAAAGGACCATTTAAATGAATTCCTGATTGTATCAATCAGACAGGGGAAAAGAATTAGATTTGCAGCTCTTTTGCAGTAGCTCCTGCAAACATTTTCCCAACATTTAATGCACACAATGGATGTTAAACTATTTTAAAGTGATGAATCCTTTTTATTACTGTCCCAAACTCTGTTACTTCTTGCTGTATATCAAGAGGAAATGTATAAGGCTGCCAAGGTTTCATGATCCTGAACAGAATATTGCAGAGGAATATGCTTTATAACACAGTAATAAGCAGTTGCTTGAAATAACATCATAACTTTCCACGAGAAAAACGTTTTGAACAAATTATTGATTATATAATAGTCTTTAGTAAAATTTACTTTGCATCTGTCATGAATTTTAAAATATGAGGGCTTAAGTGGTCAGGTACTTCAGTTGCTTTTGTGCTGGCAACATAAAATTTCTGTACCTCTAGACTATCTGGAAATGTCTGCCATGAAAGTGACAAATTAAAGATGTTAGTGCTAGATAAGGGTGTATTTCTGTGCTACTTTAGTGCACGTAGTATCTATCTAGACCCATCACGAGGGTTAAAAAAGAACTTTAGAGTGAGCGGTAGAAGTTAATACATGATTTGGCAACTCCTTTTGTGGTATATAGGTGGGATTGGTTGGGTTGGATTTTTTTTTTTTTGGCGTATATTTAGTCTGTATGTATGCCTTTTGTGGTTCTGTGTGAACATGTGTTTTATGAGAAGTACGGTCAAAATAACAGTCTCTATTTACTCTTGCCAAAAGTTCCCCTTCTAAACTCTGCATAAACACACATTTAGTTAACATTTGGGTTGGTTATCGTCTTAGTGAATTAAAATGGTTTGGATTTTTTGGGAGGGTGGGTGCAGCTATGTAGTCATTAGGTTCATATACTCAAAGCTCTTTGAAACAAAAGTGCTAACTGAGGCCAAGAAAGATTGAGTGTCAAAGCGCTAAGTGACATATTGCACTTCGTGACGTCTCAAACGTCTACAAATTGAAAAGCCATGGTGATTTTTTTCACTTGTAGAAGTATTTCCATTTGTTTTGTATTATATATACTGATATTAGTAGCCAGTTATCTGTAATTGATGTAATATTCTCAGGTATTGTAAAATACCTCCCGGTCTTGTTTAGAAGTATGTTAAAATACAACTTAAGTTGAATTATTGTTTTTCTGACCAGTGGAGAATTGTACATTTCTGTCGTGATCTGCCATGAGGCAATAACCTTATCCAGCAGCTGTTAAGTCTATCCTGCCAATTAAACCACAGAGCCGGTGTGGGTTTTTTTCTTAGTCAAGGTGTTTATATCAAACATTTTATTCAGATACGGTAATCTAGTGTGAAGGAAAATCAGGTGGGTTTTTTTTTCCTGTGTGCTGATTTGCATATGCATGTCAAATCTAGCGATGCCATTTTTTATGGTATTGAGGAAAACAAAATGACCTTTACTCAAGTTCTTAATAGTGGAAGGTTCTTATGTTCTGAATTTTCAGGTGGTGGGGGGAAGAGCCTGGAAGAGCAAGCGTTTGCTGATTACGCCACGGATGCTCACAACAGTCTGATACAGTCTAATACACTAAAACTCTCTGTGCCTTCCTGTTATAATTGCATCTCTGCTCAAGGCTACTGTAGTTAGGCTACATTAAATCTCATTGTCAGTCAGGCTGCATAAGGCTCAGGAAGCTCACGGGCTGGAGCTGGGCAATGTGATCTTCTTCAAGAGCAACTTCTCTCACTGCTACTTGCTTGTCTTCTCGCAGACTGCTACATTACTATGTACATAATGGACACCCCTTACATAAATTATGTAACTTGATTTCTCCCCCTGTCTGACAGACACGATTTGCTTAAAAATAAATATGAGCCTGGCAATCTAGGTTGCCTATCTCCTTTTAGCTAACTGCACATGTTATTTATCGTATTGAACTAAAAGGAAAAGCAAAGAGTCGCTAGTTCAGTTATCGTGCAGCACAGGGCTCACATGTTGGAGGTGGGTCATGTACACTTCACATGTATGATAAAATATAGGAGCTTTCAGCAGGGCTTCTATCAAAATAATTATCTAAGCAATTATCTGTGCTATTCAGCTAACTTTTGCATGCGATGGTGTTTCTGTGCTTTTGTGTTCGTCAACCTTACTGCTTTGAGTTCTCTTAGGAACTATTAGACTGACAGTTTTCAAATTGTGCAGAAAAGACAAAGAAAGAGAAAAGGGCTTTTTATAGAAAATTGTGCCTTTATTACAGGTAGTTAATAAGCATTAATATCGTAAAAATCAATGGGTTAAATGCAGTTGTATGATTTTAACCGGTGCAAAGATTTCGATCCTGTGCGGGTGGCCTGCGTTTTCAGGAGGTCGTCTTTACGAGTCTCAACACTGCAGTTCTTTTCCTCCCAGGTGCAATGCTCTGTAGGAAAGAGGAAAGGACAAGCAAACCCTGATGTGCCGTGCTTGTTTGAATTTTGCAAAAAGATTCCTGATCCTGTAGATTGATACAAGCAGGAACATAAACAAACTGTCCCTGAAGCGTGCACTTCAGGATAATTTTGTCATTTAAATTATTATTATTATTGTTATTATTATTATTGTTATTGTTATTATTATTATTAATTTAGTCGCTTGTTAGCTTCTGCGCATATATATATATTTATAAAATTAGATATATTTTAATTTTGGAGTCCTCAAAGGTCTGTGTTGATGAGCATAGGCTTCAGGCAATAGTATCCATTCAGTTTGGGGTACAGACAGAAGAATGCCTACTAATGATTGTATACTTTTAGAAAGAGAAAAACTGATTTATTTTGTATGAGGATTTCTGCTGTTCTCTGTCTTCTTTTAGGATATTGTTTACATTCTAAGAATGTGGGCTTTGGCAAGGAATAACCTTTGTTAAAGGAAAACCTTACAAGGAATAATAAATACAGTCTTTTATTAAAAAGTTTGCTTCTTTGTCATGGCAGTTTTCTTTTAGTGCATCATGGGTGGGGAGAGAAGGACAGTTCATAGGTGGGAAACTCTACTAATGCATCTATATTTAGTGGTTGTATCCTTCTTCCCAGTTACTGGCAAAGCGTTGAGAAAAGTAAACCATGTGCTTTTGTACTGTCATATTTGATTTGGACTATATTCTCACTGTTGTTTGAAGCTAACATGAAACGCAGTGTCTGCATGACCCATTTTAGCAGCCCATTATCATAATTTCACTGTCATATGGCCACTGAGTTAATGTACTTACAAATGACAGAGAAAGTGTGTTACATGACCTTAGGGTTTTCAAAAATTAAATGACGTAGGAGGTCGTATTTCAAAGAATTGTTAAAGATTAAGGTTCTGGGCAGTTGGCTTTTGGCTTTTTTCTTCTCCTCACCTTAAATTGTTATAGCTGCTAAGAAGGTACCTTTATTCCTTGATAGACAAAAATACTAAAATGTTAACTTTTTTTCAAGGTCTGGATTTTAGCCATTAGTCTTAAAATTTTGAGTAATGTTAAAGGCTGAATTCAGTCTATTTTAATTATTTGAATTATTTTTTTCATTGTAGTTCATCCGTCTTCCTGGGAGAATCTCAGTTAAATTGTCTCTTGTGTTGTCTCTTATTTTGCCAGGTGTGGATTTTTGTTTGTTTGTTTTGTTGGTGTTTTTTTAAAGGAATTATTTTGAATGTAAGAAGCAAAGCAAGTATGTTTCCTGGATTTGCTGCAATGGAGCTATCTTCTGGTTGATCACATGATGTGGTAGTACCGGGAATAGTTTTGGTTTGAAAAATAACCTTTTTAACAAACGGCTTTCTTAATTTGAGTATAAACCAGATCTGAATGTGTTTCTTAATTTAAACAAGTGACATTGGCATTTTATCAGAGCCCAGTGTCCCCACACTTCCCAAATTTTATGGTGTCATGAACCTACATTGCTAAAACCCACCATAGTGAGTGATTGATGTTTCTTTCATCACAGAAGGGGTTACATTGAGGGTAAACCACAATGGCTATGATATATATTCAGTAAGTGAGGAAACGGCAGGAGAAACCACAAACATGTAGTCCAAGTGGCATATCCTCACCTTTTCCTCATAAAGTTTGGTATTGAAACCAACTGCCTTATCTTTCCTTTACCCTTGTGAAGTTGGAAATCCTGTAGGCAGCACTCCGCATGAAAGGCCTCTCCAAGGCTCTCCTGCTTGAACTGGAGCTTGTACAAACAAACGAGTATCTTTTTTTTCCTCATAGAAATAGACGGAAGTCTGCCTTATTGTAAAAAACCCAACCAACTGAACAAACAAAAACCCCAGCTTTTGTTGTGAGTAATATATTCTCTGAAAGTGAAACTGTGTGACAAGCAGAAGGAATCCCATAATTTTACTTAAGGATTTATTTGGCAATGCTAGGAACAAAGTGGGACAAGAATCTCCCTAAGCTGGATCTCCTTTACCACCCACAGGCCAAGTGATTTGTGACTCTTGAGTCAGGTTTGCTCATCGGGGCTGGCACAGGTGACCTGTGATGTGTTACGCTGTTGTTGTGGGGTTTGGCGGTTGAGTCGCGTGAGCGTTATTTTCACTTGGAAGCCTTGTCCAGGCAGAAGCCGCCTTTACATAAGTGGAAATTTTGTCTCAGCAGGGACAGTAGAAGGAATCAATATTCTTCACTCAACCAATGTTAGAAACCCTCCAGCCTCTGACCCCACTGATACAGTTTTATTTAAAATTACTAATTTTTGAGAAAGCTCCCAAATATTACCGTAACAGACTAATGCACCTTGAAATGGTTTGAAGATAAAATGTGATTGCCACGTGTGTCTAGAAATTACTGCCTTAAATAAATTTTGGAGCTCCAGACAACCGTCTTTAAGATATTATATTCTGGTTTTCTACCTATATAATTTCATAGCAAAGCTAAATAATAATGTGACAATAGAGAAAACAATAATACCAGAATTTATTTGCTGAATTTAACATTGTAAAATTGCTTTGTTGCTTGGTTTTCTGTGGCACTAAGGGACTGTTCTCATTTTACACCCAGGCAATCCCATTGATTTCAAATACAATCTAAAGGGGTTGTCTGCTTATAATAGAGGGCAGAATTTGACTTTCATTGCTGGGTGTAAATGCTGGCAGAATTTAACTTTAAGGTCTCAATCCTGCGGGAAACCCCTAAGCACAGCTCTGTTCATTAAAGAACTTAGCCATGCTTTTAACCTTAAATAAGATTCCTCTGCTCGTGCTATGTTTTGCAGGGCACTTAGGCACGCACTTACATTTCATTAATGTCAGTGCACCGAAGCACTTTGTGGCAGGACACGAGCACAGCCTCAGGGACAGGAGCAGCTTCACCAGCTTC